>JAJKFI010000034.1:892182-904837 GCA_029204185.1 Lerista edwardsae
TATTATTATTATTATTATTATTATTATTATTATTATTATTATTATTAAATGTAGTGCGGCAGTCAGGAATACAAGGGGTGCCTGGATACTTGGCCCCTGGCTGGGCGGTACAACACCTGCCTCCAAGTCACACCCCATTCAGGCAATACCAGCTTGTCTCTGCCAACCCCACGAGGGGACTGTGGCAGCCAAACTGCGTAGGGCCACCTGTGCTGGTAAGCCTTTGAGGCATTCCCTGCAATTCATGCCCAGGACAACACAAAACTTTTTCGGGTGGTAAAAACCAGACTGAAGAGTTCCAGAAGGAACGCTGGAGGGAATGGAACTGGGGGAATGGGCAGGAAAATGGCAGATGCACTTCAATGTAGACAAGTGTAAAGTGATGTACATTGGGGCAAAAAATAAAAACTTATAGCATATAGGCTAATGGGTTCTGAGTTGGACTGCTAGTGGACAACTCAGTGGAAGTGTTGACCCAATGTGCTGCAGCGGTAAACCAATTCCATGCTTGGGATAATTAAAAAAGGGTTTGAGAATAAAGGCCAATATTATTATGCCACTGTACAAATCGATAGTAAGGCCACATCTGTGTACAGTTCTGGTCGCCACACCTTAAAAAAGATATTGGGGAACTAGAGGAAGTGCAGAAGAGAGTGACCAAAATGATTACAGGGCTGGGGCACCTCCCTTATGAAGAAAGGCTGCAGTGTTTGGGGCTCTTCAGCCTAGAAAAAAGGCGCCTGAGGGGGGACTTGATTGAGACATACAAAATTATGCATGGGATGAATAAAGTGGATAGAGGGTGGTGTGGGGAACCCAGCCTAGCAAACAGCTAGCTGAGTTGAAAAGGGAAGACACCAGGGATCCTCAGCTAGCCAGGCCAGCCAGCCAGCGAGGATGAGAAGCGTGGGAGAAGAGCGGGGGGGGGGAAAGAACAGACGGAGACTTGGCTTGGTGAGGTAAGGCGGTCAGGCGATCCAAGAGAAAGATCAGCTGTGCGCCTGCTTTATTTATAGTACAGCCGACAGTTTGAAAAATCATAGTGTTCAGCGATTGGTCCCCTTTCCCGCCTCCGATGCACGATTAGTGATTGGTGCATTTTTCCCGCCTTGGCTTGCCTTTCGGTGTGTGTGTGCGTTCCCCGTTGGTCAGCTCAGGCAGGGGTTGATCTTCCAGGTGCAGCCTCCTCCGGGTTGGCCAATTCATGGAGGAGGAGGAGACTGAGCCCACCGGGCAGGAAAGGGTGCGCACGCAGCAGAGGCCAGGAAGCTGTGTGCGCACTGGGAAGGAAGTGGAACCATGTTGCAGCAGCAACGCGTTCCAGGGGGAAGCAATTCATCGCTGCACCCCGGTAGCCGGGGGAAGATTTAGAGAGCCGCACGCCTGGCTTTCTATTGTTTTCAGCAGGCGTGTGGCAAAGAGCAGGAGGCTGCGCGCCCGCGGGGGTGAGTGAAGGGCAGCGCGCGCAGCGGAGGGCTTGGGGGGGCGAGAGGGAGGGCCGTTTCCCCGCGCTTGGTCTGCCAAGGCGCAGGCAACGCGGCCCTACAGGGTGGTTCTTTTCCCTCTCTCACAGTACCAGAACCAGGGACATCCACTAAAATTGAGTGTTGAGATAGTGAGAACAGTTAAAAGGAAATATTTTTTTTACCCAGTGGGTAATTAATCTGTGGAACTCCCTGACATAGGAGTTGGTGATGGCATCTGGCCTAGCCGCCTTTAAAAGGGGACTGGACAGATTTCTGGAGGTAAAGTCCATCCCAGGCTACAGGCCGTGATGGTTAGTGCAACCTCCTTACTTTAGAGGTAGACTATCTTGGAGTGCCAGATGCAGGGGAGTGGCAACAAGATACACATATCTAGTTGTCTTGTATATTTCCCTGAGGCATCTGGTGGGCCGCTGTGAGATGCAGGAAGCTGGACTAGATGGGCTTTTGGCCTGATCCAGTGGGGCTCTTCTTATGTTCTTAACCCGTCCCTTCCCTCATGCCATTGGGCCACTGAGGAAAGAAAGTGGGTTTCTCTGCCCTTGTTGACCTCAATGTGCACACCAAAGGGGCCATCTCCTGTCTTCGAACCTGCACTACCTGCCACAAAGAGGGGTCACCTAGAGCTTGATCAAAACTGACCAATGAGACTGTGTTGTGAGTGCTAACAAGGTGCTTTTATGATACAGCATGGAACTAATAAGTTATTACATCAGCTCCCTTTTCCATGTATCAGAGCTAATACCAGAACTCGTATTCTGTTGTGTTAGTGTCATCGAGTAGGCCGCTGGTTTTTGTTGGTTACTGATTTGCTGGGTGACCTGTACTGTTCAAATAGTTAAATAATATAAATAAGGGCCCAATCCTATCCAACTTTCCAGCACCAATGTAGCCACAATGCATCTTCAAGGTAAGGGAATAAATGCACCCCCACTACAGGATGCAGTACAACCCCCCTTGGCACGGCTACACTGGCTCTGTGAGCCTTTTCCAATGGCTACACCTACGTCACTGATGGCAGCTGGAACCTACCTCACATATACATCTGCTTGACTTTATATTATCTCAGAGGTTTGATCTCAGTGTGAATGAGTAATACACAAGACTGGGTCTTTAAAGGAACTAAGAGCACAATCCTAATCTGGAGTTAGGCTGGCAAAGTCAGGCCAGCAAAGTTTGGCTGGCACCAGGGCCACCCTAAAGCACATTTGGACCACTCTTGGAGTCAGGGAGGATGGCGCATGTCTGTGTGCTGGCCTCTGACTCCGAGAGTGGTCCAAACATACTTTATGGTGTTCCTTGTGCTGGCCAAATTGTGCTGGCCTAGCTCCAGGTTAGGATTATACCCTAATTATTGTAAAATTACAGGATCCAACTTGACGTTCATGGAATTGCCAGTGATGTAACCATGAATATAATTCAGGGGGTCTCAAACCGGGACCCACTTTTTAGAATGACAATCTGTCTGGGATTCACTAAAAATGATATGATGGCCGGAAGTGCTGTCATTTTGGTGCTAGAGCCTGCTGCTTTCCTGAGAATGCATCAATAACTTAGGTTATTTCTGCAATAGCAAAGTGAATCCAAGAGGGAAAAAGCCTATTTTCAACCTTGACATAACCACCTAACCCTTCTGCTTTCCAGTGTACCATGTTTCCATATTTTCAGTGATGGCTGAAATTGGCTCACAGCCCACCTAGTGGCTCCAGACCCACAGTCTGAGGAACATCAATATGGAGAATCTGTGGTCTATTTTTGGATGGGAGACGGAACACTAGGCTGTGACAAGCTGCAGTACCTGTTGTGGCAGAACAGGATCACTGTGGAGCTGATTAGCCAGTGCGGGAATGTTGTGAGAAGGCCAGCTGGCAAAAGAATGGAGTATGACCTTGAGGACCTGCCCAGGCTGGACTTACGATCACCTGCTGAAGCTCCATGTCACACGGCCAGGGGAGAGAAACACACTGTGAAGGCGACATCTGGGACCGAAGATTCGGTGAATCGCAGAATACTGTATATTTGTAAAAACCCCATTGAAAAATGGTGGTTTAGATTAGCCTGCCCATGTAAGCTGCTTTGGGCATTTGCTTCGGCCTGGGAAAGGTAGAGTATAAATTCTTCAAAATAAACAAAAGAAAATCAATATAATGCATTGCAAGGCCTGGTTTTCATATGAATTTACATAACTGATTACTCTACACTTTACTACTGTGCCCTTGCTAGCTGGCAGCTGAATGTACAGACTGACTTCATTGATAAACATCCCATCTGAGGAAACCTGAGGTGATATGTTCTAGCTACTGTGAACTACTCAGAAATCACTTGATAATGACAGTGATCAGTTGATGAACAATTTGCACGTATGGGCCAGCCCTCGCAAGATGTTGTGCAAAGAAGGGAGTGATATCAGGGTGGTGTTGAGTCTTAAAAGCTTACAAGGTGCAGCCATAGCATTGCGTGCAGAAGATGTGTGCAACTGAAGGAATCCTAGGCTAGATTAAAAGTGAGGTACTAGCAGAGAGAACACAGGAATTTGCTGACTTCCATCAAGTTGCTATAGAGCTCCTACAGTTATATCCCAGGAGGAATGAATAAAGCTTTATATGCAATGCCAAAGTTCATCCCTTTTCATTGTATTTAGACATGGTTCTATTTTCCCTTCTTGCCATAAGCAAGAAATAGATGATTGATAGCAATTACCTCATCAAGCATGCTTCATACACTATATCTTAACAGCAATGTGCTTAAATGGCAATTTCTTTCCCCTGGACAGTATATGAGGAGATGAATATAAATCAGATATATAACTTGGTGGATGCCTTTATTGATTTCCAAGACCATATCACTCAGAGTTTATTTTCCAGAAATAAACAGTCTGGAATCTGAATTTAAATAACCAATGTTTGAAAATGCATACTTTAAGAATATAAATGCATATATCATTACAATCCACACCTTATAAAGCTTGGGTGATTTTTTTTTACACCTAAGCCTTTTCTTTAATATTGCTTTATAAAAAGAAAATTTGAAATGTTAAAATTTGCACACATTAAAATGAAATAAAGTATGCAAAGTAACACTGGCTCTGGGAGATATAGCAACTATCACTGGTAATTTAGGGCACAATCCAACCCAGCACCGGAATGGCAAGACTGGCCGGCCAGCACCATATCCGACACTGGGTTGGGGCAGGCTGGAGCCTCCCGTGGCAAGGGAGCTCCCTTACCATAGGGGAGGCTCCAGCCTCCCCTATGTGCTCCTAGGATCTGCACCCACTAAAGAGCGGGCACAGATCCGAGGAGAGCATGTGGCCCGAATTGGGCTGCGTGGCCTCTCAAACGGGCCTAGGATTCGGCCATATGGCCGAATCCAACACCCGCCCAAGTTCCGCCCCCTGCCTCCCTCCCTCCCTTCAATCCCTGGGGCATACTGTCAGCGCGCCTCCCTTGCGCCGGCTGGCTTTGGAGGAGGTGCTGTGCCAACGCTAAAGGGCTGGCGCTACCAGCAGTGCCAGCCCTGTAGCCTTAGCATCAACGCAGGGGGGGGGCTGCTAGGTGTTGCGTCAGTGCCAAGCGCCAGATAGGATGGTGCTGCCTGTCTAAGTAAGATTAATAATCTACTATGGCTTTAATTGCAAGCTCATGATAACATACAAAATGTCTATTAATCTGTGGATGGAACACAATAACTTGAAGATGCAGAACACTCACTGCTATTGCCAGAGGAGCCTACTTGAGTTCAATATTGGGGTGCCAGTAGCCACGCCCACACAACAGTAAAATGGCACCTTCAAATTTCTCGCCCTCTGTCACTCCTGCCATCTCTCACTTGCTGACGGAGGCGGCCCCGTGCTGGTCTGGCTTGCTGGTCCGGCTTCCTTGGGGTGGCTGGCGGGCGGTGGAGGTGCCGGGGAGCCACGGCCGAGTGCCCTCCTGGTGGCGCTGGCTCAGCGGCACCCTGCAGCAGGGGTACGCGGTGCGGCCTGGCTCAAGCCGCCGGGGAGGGCGGCAAGCCGGCCAGCGCTCACCCAGGTGGCCAATGGAGTTCACAGTGGTGGAGAATGTGGGCAGCACCCAAGGAGCAGTGGGAGTCACTGGGGGCGCCCCGCCTGAATGGCTGAGATGGTGGGTGAACCAGCAGCAAGTCCAGGCGGACGGACAGCAGCGCCTCCTGGTGGCCATCGCGGACCAACAGGTGAGCTTGGTGAGATTCCTGACCAGCCCGGGGAGCACCCCAGCCCCAACCCCCACTGTGCCCAGACCTCCTTATCATGACTGAGGGCTGCCCATCCATATGAACAAAATGGGCCCCAAGGATGACACTGAGGCCTATTTAAACACTTTTGAGTGGGTTGCCACAGCAGCCGACTGGCCCATTGCCCAGTGGGCCGCCATGCTCACCCCCTGCCTGACAGGGATAGCACAAGAGGCAGTAGACACCCTGACAGCCACAGAAGCCGCCGACTACACCACGGTCCAGACCACTATCTTGGGAATGTTGAACGTCTTGGAAGAGATGTATAGGCAGCAGCTGCGGGAGGTAGAGTTCCCCCTGGCATCCAGCATCCGGCTGGTGGGCAACAGGATCAGGGCCAACGGGCTGCGATGGCTCAAGCTGGCCACGCACACTTCCTATGATGTGGCCGAGTTGGTGCTGCTTGAGCAGTTCTATGCTGTACTGCCCCAGAGCGCCCGCAACTGGGTTCTGTGCCAGAAGCCCAAGACCCTGGAGGATGCAGTGACCGCAATGGAGACCTATGAGGCGGCCACCCACACCACATTCGCAGCAATCCCAGCCACCGGCAGATGATGAGCCGACCTAAGGATCCAGGGACCACGCCCACCGGGGGGGCCGACCCAGAGGCCACCCCCTCCCTGATGAGACCAGCGGGAAGAGACCCCCAGGAGGATGGAGCCACCACCAGCCACCTGCGCAGCCAAGGGCCACCCCCCGGCAGGAGCCCTCCGGAGGACCACCACTGGCCACCCACAACCTGAATATTGTGTGCTTCGCCTGTGGCCAGCTGGGCCACATCTGACAGGACTGCCCCCCTAATGGACTGCTCCTATGCTGAGGCCTGGACAGTGGCACAGGTAGGGGGTTCCAGGGAGGAGGCCCACCCGGTGGTGGTCACCTGGGTCGACGGGCAACAGGTGACCGCACTCCTCGACTCTGGCTGCACTCAGACTCTGGTACAGAGGGCCCGGGGACACCCCCTGGATGCGACCTTGCTTGCGCGATGCATCCATGGGGATGTCCGCCCGTACCACCTACAGTAGGCCAAAATACGGGTTGGGAGTGACTGCCAGTTCCTGAAGGTGAGGGTAGCCCCCCACCTAACCTACAGGGTAGTGATAGAGCGAGACTGGCCGAACTTCACGCAGCTGCTGTGGGGGGGGGGGAACTGCTGCTGAGGGAACCCCCGAGAGAGGGGGAAGAGGTAGACAGCCTGGAAAGCTTGCCCCCCCGGACGACTTCCTGGCCCAACTGTGGGCTGACCCCACCCTGCGAGCTGCCCTGGAGGCAGCAGCGAACCCCGAACCAGAGGGCACAGGACCCCGGTTCATCTGTAGACATGACATCGTGTACAGGGTGGGGCAGGACCCCCAGACTGGGCAGAGAATAGACCAGCTGGTGATGCCCCTGCCGCGCCACCGCCAAACCTTGAGAGTCGCCCACAACATACCCACAGCAGGGCATCTGGCGGCCGAGAGCACCTGGCAGCAGCTGGCCAGCTGGTTTTATTGGCCCGGCATGCGGGAGCAGGTGCGTCGCTAATGCACCTTATGCCCCAAGTGCCAGAGAACCCAGCCCCGAGGTCCGCCGGGAGGGGAGCTTATCCCCTTGCCCATCATAGGGGTATCCTTTGAGCAGGGAGCTCCTGAATGTGTTTGCGTGGGTGGGCTTCCCCAAGGACATCATCACGGATCAGGACCCAAACTTTATGGGGAAGGTCCTACGGGAGTTGTGGGCCCTCCTCAAGGTGCAGCCCCTCCGCACCTCAGTATACCATCCCCAAACGAATGGATTAGTCGAGTGCTTCAACCAGATGCTGAAGGGGATGCTGCAGCGGTTTGTGGGGGAGAACCCGGGACAGTGGGTTCGCGGTACTGCTCTTTGTGGTAAGAGAGGTCCCCCAGGCCTCCACGGGTTTCTCCCCGTTTGAGCTCGTGTTCAGGTGGTAGCCCCAGGGGTTATTGGACATCTTGCGGGACGAGTGGGCCCAACCTCAGGGGCCCCAGAAATCCGCCTGGCTCACTTGGCCGACTGGGTCGGATTGCGCCTACAGGAGGCCCAGTTAGTGCAAAAACGATTGTACGACAGGAAGGTCCAGCCCCGGTCCTTCCAGCCAGGAGACCAGGTGTTATTGCTCTTGCCCACCTCTGATTCCAAATTACTGGCGAAATGGCAGGGCCCCTAAGAGGTGGTGTGGCAGACGGGCCCAGTTGATTATGAGATCTGGCGCCCCGACCACCGGCCTGAGTGCCAGATCTATCATGTTAATTTATTAAAGGCATGGTGCGCCCAGGAGTGTTTGGTGGCCAAAGACGAGGAAGAGTGGGGCCCCTCCCTCAATGAGTTGTGAATTCCACTCGAGGACGGGCTAACAAGCGACTAGCAGTCACAGGTAAGAGCCCTCGAACGGGAATTCCCCGACGTGTTCTCCCGCACGCCGGGAATGACCCACCTGGCCACCCACAATATCAAGACGGAGGAAGGGAGGGTGGTCTGTCTACCCCTGCGGCAGCGCCCCTACCATCTTGAGCAGGTTCTCCAACGGGAGGTGGAGGACATGCTTCGGCTGGAGGTGATCGAGCCTTCCCAAAGCCCCTGGAGGAGCCACCTGGTAATGGTTCCAAAGCCAGATGGGTCGGTAAGGGTGTGCATCGACTTTCGTAAGGTCAACAAAGTCTCCTGCTTCTATGCCTACCCTATGCCCATCGTGCCGGGGCTCCTCGAGCGGTTAGGGCAAGCACAGTATTTATCAAAATTCGACCTGACCAAAGGATACTAGCAGATCCCCCTGACCCATGCCTCCCAGGCCAAAATGGCCTTTGCCACCGCCCCCCAAGGCCTGTTCCAGTTTCTCTGCGTGCCCTTCAGCTTACACGGGGCCGCAGCGACATTCCAGGACCTCATGGACAGAGTCCAATGGGTCCACCAGCAGTACGCCACTGCGTACATAGACTCATAGAACTGTACATAGAATTATGTACAGTCCTACGTGGGAGAGGCAACTGGGGGACATGAGGGCAGTACCGCACTCCCTCCGCCAGGCCGGGATGACGGCCAACCCTGCCAAGTGCGTGATTGGGCTGACCAGCATGCAGTACCTAGGGCACATCGTGGGGGGAGAGCAAGTGCGGCCCGTGATGGACAAGCTCCGGATCCTACAAGCCCAACCCCGACCCCGATGCAGGCAGGACATACAGAGATTCCTGGGCCTGGACGGGTATTACAGGGGTTTATTCAGGGGTTTGCCTCCCTGGCAGCACCCCTCACCGACCTCACCCGGGGGACATGAGGCCAGGGATGGGAGTGGACCCTGGAGTGTGAGCAGGCGTTCACTCGCATTACCTTATGTGCTGAACCAGTCCTACAGGCCCCCGACTTTCAGCGCCCATTCATCATCCAAACGGATGATTGGGGCCATCCTGTCCCACGGAGAGGGCACAGAAGAGCACCCTGTGCTCTATTTGAGTTGAAAGCTAAACAAAGCAAAGAGAGCATACGCTGTCATTGAAAGGGAGGCCATTGCCATAAAATGGGCCCTACAGATGCTACGATATTATCTCCTGGGGGTGCCCTTCACCCTGGTGACTGACCACGCCCCCTTAATGTGGTTACAAAGGATGAAGGATACGAACCCCCTGTTGACGCGGTAGTATATGGCCTTGCAGCCGTACGCATTTCGGGTCCAGTACCTCAAGGGGAAACAACACGCTAACGCTGGACCTGGACCTCCCATGGCCAGCGGACATCGTGGCCCTGGTCTTGGAGGGATGTATGTGTCGGAGGTGGCTTACCTGGGTTGGCCAGTGGGCGGTGGAGGCGCCAGGGAGCTGTGGCCAAGCAAGGGAGCCGCGGCAAAGAGCCACAGCAGGAGCGGCCAGCCCCGCAGGCCAGGGCGGCGAGACTGGGCTGCACACGCGTAGCCTTGCTTCCGCCTGGCACGAACTCCCATGAGATCTCGCGGACGAGATCTCACCGGAAGGGGAGGGGCCTCAGCTCTCCAGTCCAGGGCTCATAAGGAGCTCGGCCAGGGAGGCGAGCAGTCGCTCCTCAGCGCTGGGCGGAGGTCCGGCATCTGAGGGCTCCGCGGGGTTGGCCACCATTCTCCCCAGGAGACCTCCTTTTGGAGGGCACCTGTGCAGTGCACCCAAGCCGGGCAGCCAGACCTGGGCAGCACACCAGCGCCAACAGCCCCGAGGAGCGGGGCTGAGGCAGGAGCCCTGGGAGGTGCCCCGGGGTGAGCAGCCCCAAGAAGAGGGGCAGAGACAGTCGTCCCGGGCAGCGGCCTCCTGATCCTGCCCTCCCTCAGCCAGGGGTGGAGAGGACCAGTGCCACCCTACCTGGTCATCACCCCTGGGCACCGAGTGGGGGAGAAGCAGGACACGGGGGCCTGTCCAGCCAGGCAACCGCCACCAATGCCTGATCCACCGAGACCCAGCAGCAACTGTTCAGCGCACCCCGTAGAGCCTCATCCAGCCAGGTTTGTCCCCCAGGCTGCTCACCAAACCCACCGCCTTCTGGGCGCTGGGCCTGTCATTGCTCCTTGTAGATCCGATGGGCCCCCAAGGGCCAAATCACTGGACGATACCAGGGGGAGCCCATGATGTAACATGGCCCCCCTTCCTTTTTGTATTGCACCTGATGAACGTGAAGGCCTTGTGCCAAATAAACGGCCTCAGGCAAACGTCAGCTCAAGCCTCCCGCCTCTCTTCGCACAGCGGCCGCCAACAGCGCCTGAGCGTCCACAAACTCCACCGCCCCCAGATGTCCCAGGCTGCAGGCTAGATGCCAATGGAGTTCGCACTTGACCTCTGTCGCTCGCCCTGTCGCTCCTGCCATCTCTCGCTCACCCTCTGTCACTCCCGCCATCTCTTGCTCACCCTCTACCGCTCCCACCATCTCTCCCTTCCCCTGTCGCTCCCACCATCTCTCCCTCGCCCTGTTGCTCACACTCCTGCAATCTCTCCCTTGCCCTGTCGTTCCCGCCATCTCCCCCTCGCCCTCTGTCGCTCCTGCCTGTTGTTCCCGCTCCTGCTCTCTGGCCATTTGTGTTTGGCAGCCACAGCCAGTCAAGCAGCAGAATGGCTGCTGCACCACAGGCCCAGGACTTAAAGATCTGTCACGGTAAATCCAGAATAAGATTAGGCCTTCAATCTGTTTAATTGCACAGACGTATTATACCCCTTCTATATTTTTTTAAAATATCCAAGAGAGTCTCTTTTATTTTAAAAAACAGAAGGGGGGTAGCGTGCCCAATCGCATGCTACCAAAGTTTGTCCTGCCTCCCCACGAGGCACAGAGCTCGGACTGGTCAGCCCATTGGCTGGTCGGGGGCTAGCCAATTGCCCTCTGCGCCACGGGACAAACTGCCCGCCAGTCAGGCGCTGTGAGAGGTCAAGGAAGGAGCGGCGGGATAGCGCATGCAAACTCTTGGCCTCAGCGCCCGGGAGCGTGTGCGAGCTATATTTAGCTCAGCAGCCGGGAGGCAAAGCGCGCTTTTATCAGCAGGAATCAGCCCCTTTTAGCGCTTATCAAATAAGGTCGAGGCTTGCCGGTTTTAGTCCTGCAACGCGGCTGAGCTTTGAGTTAATTTAGCCAAGAACAGCAGGAGAAGTGGCGGGCGACTTCCCCCTCCCCCGCCTTCAGGCTACTTGCATGGGATGGGGCGAAGAGCCAGGAGCCAGCAGTGTGGAAGCTCCAGCCGTCATTTCCAGCAGCGGCAAAGAGGCAGTTTGCGGCAGCAGCCTACACCACCCAGGACAGCAAACAGGAGCCAGGGAGTAGCGCACTGCCCCCCCCTCAGCTGGTTTGATTTGGCCCGGGAGCGTTCCAAAGCTGTTTTGAGCTCGAGCAGCAGAGACCCAGCGCGTTGCTTTCACCCACCCGTCGTCGCGCTTATCGCGCTGGGGGTGAACAGCAACGAGCAGCAGTATGGAGACAAGTCATATACTTGTAAGAGGACGCGTTCCTCAACCTCCCCCCTCCCGTCATCATGCCTATCGCGCTGGGGTGGAGGAACTGCTTTGCGCAGCAACGCAGAGTTATATATTTAGCTCCTTTTCTAAGGAAGCGGCATGTTCCCCCCCATGGCCTTAGCGCTTACCTAGCTGGCTGGTGGGGCGATCGTTAGCCCAGCGAAAATAGCAGCAACAGTAGGGCGGCAACCGCAGAGCGGTGGGTAGTTGGCGGGCTGCCAACCGGGCAGCAGGAAGTACTGCAAGCCCCTCCCTGCGGAGCGACCCACGGCTGGCGGCTGCCTGGATCCATCTCCCCCCCTCGCAACCCCCTTTTTTCCATGGGCTGCATTAAGGGCTTTTACGGGGGACGTAAGGGTTGGGTAAGGCATAAATGGGATGTTTTTGTGGGGATACACACACATGCACACACACGCAGATGGAGAGTGCAAGGGACAGGCCTCAGGCCTACCGGGTGTTCGAGCCTGGACGGTGCACTGGTTATGGGGTGGGACTTTGACCAGAAGATCCGGGTTCGAGTTTCCTGCCCAGCCATGTTTCCAGGGTGAGTTTGGGCCGGTCACGCTCTCTCAGCCTCTCCTACCTCACCGGGTTGTTGTGAGGACTAAGTAGAGGGAACTATGTACACCAGTTTTTCAAACTGTGGGTTGGCCCCACTCGGTGGGTCACGTCCTGATGTCAGGTGGGTTGCAGAAAGCCGGGAGCAGCCATTTTAGAAGCTGCATTCCTGACTCGTGCTATATTCCGGGCCTATTCGAGGCAAGCTCAGGAGCTCACAGGTCGCCCTATTTCAGCTGGGGTCTGGGGAGCAATAAAGGAGTTTGATCCGCAGCAGACGCTCCCCCCTCCACTGCTTAGATTGTTCAGATCAGCTGTGTCATCCTACCGGTTCGCTGGGTGGAGTTTCTTCGCTCGCTGGGAGGGTTTCCGTGGTGATCGGCAGCGTGCTCGCTGCCGATCACC
>JAJKFI010000034.1:905237-930039 GCA_029204185.1 Lerista edwardsae
ACGCTGCCGATCACCACGGAAACCCTCCCAGCGAGCGAAGAAACTCCGCCCAGCAAACCGGTAGGATGACACCTGCCTGTACCATTTACCTGCTGGCTGAGGGGAAAAACATGATGGTGCTTCGGTGCACCCATAACCCAGGTAGCTGTACAACAGTACAGCTACTGTTGTTGGCTGAAAGCAAAGATGCATTACAGATTGTTTGCAGTAAATATGCTGATATGTCCCTGCAGTGGGGGAGGGGAGCCCTGAGTGCGCATGTTGGGTATGCCCCAGTAAAGTTTGCTGCCATGTGCAAGAAACAGGATGACCCTCACAGCAGGAATCAGCTTTGTGAGAAAGTAATTTGTCTGTTGTCACCAGTGAGATATCCAGATCATTGCTGTGGATGAGTGGAGATTCACACTCAGTCCCAAATCTGCTTGTGCTCAGGTGAGCAAGTAACCTTAGGTGATACATTTACCACTGCAGTCTGAGGTACCAACATATGGATAGTTGTGTGTATTTCTGTACCTCTTTGCCATATTACTAGGGAAACAGTGGCTTTACTGAGAAGGCAACAAAAACTCTAATGTATTCACTCTAGAAATCAACTAGAAATCAGCATAGGACAGATAGAAAACAAATGGTTAGTACAATTCTATGAAAGCATAAGAGAAAATACGATGAAATTGGCAATAAATAAATAGACATGGGTATGGAAGCAGGAAGGCCACATACTCCACAATAATTTCTATATTGATAGGGTTACTGCCGTCCCATACAGAAGCTGTACTTTTGAGGTACTATGTTGTGTGGTATTTCTCTAGGCACTTGGGGTGCAAAGAGACATCACATTTTCCACATCTGTAGATGGAATGGGTACTGCACCCAGGCAACTCTGTGAGGTTGGTGAGAGGTCATTATTGACCCGAAGTTTGTATAGCCTTATGATATTTGTTCTTGGATTTGCCTTCTAATGTTTTGTGTCTAATGTTTTTGTGGAGTATATAAAAAAAAAGAAAAAGAAAAAAGAAAAAACATTGTCTCTGTCGCCATACGCAATAATTATGCACAGTCTCTGAACTTACCTGCAACCTGCAAAAACTAAAACTAAAAAAACAAGATATATCAGAACAGTGTTTGTCTTCCAGGCTCCCCAGTCTGGAAAAGAAAGCGGATTCAGCAAGAGGACAACAATGAAGCTGTGGAAGTGGTCGATGATCCGGCAGGGGAGGCACAATTGCCACAGGCCACGGCGGGTCGAATATTGGCTTGGAGCCGGGTTCCAGCAGGCTCTCAAGTCTGGAGAGGAAAGCAGATGCAGTACAGGAAGACAACAATGACACTGTGGCAGTGCTCGATGATCCTGTAGGGGAGGCACAATTGCCACAGGCCATGGCGGCTTGAGTAAGTGATTGGTGCTGGTGAGCTGTTAATAGGCTACCCCTGATAGGGTCAGCCCACTTAGTGGCAAGGACCCTGGCGCTTGATAATTTTGGGTGCTTCGGCACCGCAGTTGTGGAATTCCCTCATTGGCGCGCTGCACATAGCCCATACGGGGCTCAGTGGTAAGGCATGTGGCCTTTATGTAAGCAGATACGCTGCAAGGTTATGTGTGCCAGCGGTTGGCCTGGCACGACGGCGCACTGTGCATCACCCATACGGGGCTCTTAGGCTTGGCATATGACCTTTACACAAGCAGATGTGCTGCAAATTAAGGCCCCGATGCCCAGTATTGTGGCGGAGGTGGCCCTGAAGGGCGGTTGGCCTGCCCGCTATGGCACTCTGTGCCCCGGCCCATACGGGGCCTCGTTGGGGCATGCGCCCCCCCCATTGGCAGGTATGCTGCAGTTGGTTTACGGCCAATGTTTTGGCGATGGTTGGTAACATTTCTCACACTATGTTTCCGTATTGCAGGTACCCCTGCCTCTGCAGTTTGGGTCCTCTTCTTGGGGCAATTTTTTGGTTGCAGGCCGAGAGGTGGTCCTTAATTCTTACTGGGCACTCAACTGGGGTTTAGTGTTTCTGCCCATATTCATTGGGGGCCAGCAGAGGTTTGTTGGGAGGGCAATTGTTACCAGCATATTTGAATTTCATTTGAGTCGCGCCCCCCCCCCAGGTATAGCTCTTAAACCTAGGCAAATTGACCTGGCTGCAGGTTGTCCATATCCCTGCGTGTCCAGGCCATTAGGGACATCAATGTCATGGCGCGTCGGTTCGGCAGGGTATTGGTCATATGGTCCACTCTCCTCCCACGCCACGTGTGGCACCACGCCAGGGACCTCAAGTGTTTTGGCGTTATGAGAAAAATCTCAAAGGATCTTTGCTCCTCCCCCTATGAGGCAATGATGTTTAGAGCTGTTAGCCTTGTCTTGTTTTTTCGGCGCTTTTCGCCCCAGTGAGGTGTTAGCTGCCTCGACTTAGGACAAGTCAGGCAGGGTGATGGAGCTGCGTGATATTTCCTTAGCAGATGGCAGGTTAGTCATTATGGTAAGGTTTTCAAAGACAGACCAGAGAGGGGCGGGGCATAGAGTAGGTTTGGGCCAGGCCCTGGACATTGCCATTTGCCTAGTGAGATCAATGCGGGCCTACTTGGCCAGTAGGCTGGCGGCCCACTGCCCTCTATTTTTTTTTCCACGAGAAGTTAGCCCCGTTGACCCTCTAACAGTTTCGGATAGTGTTTTTCAGGGCACTGACATTCTGGGATTAAATTGAGCAGACTGCGGCCTGCAATCATTCAGAATCGGGGCTGCCTCTGTGGCAGCACGGTTGGGCCTTCCTGACCAGGAGATACGGAGGGTTGGAAGTTGGCGCTCGGTGCATTTAGGTATTACGTCAGGGACCCAGATGACCAACAGTGAGGGATCATGGGTCCCTGAAGGGCGGTTGTACGGCGCTCGGCGCACCTGCCCATACGGGGCTTTGTTTGGGGCATACGGCGCCCCCTCATGCGACTGCAGATAAGCTGCAATGTTACAGCCGGTGTTTGGCTGCTGTTACGTAACCTTAGGGTATGTTTCTTTGTTCCAGGTCCCCTTGCCTCAGCAGTCGAGTCCTCATTTCCGGGCATTCTATGGTGTTTTGGGCCAAGAAGAGGGCCTCAACTTCTTCCTTCGGCACACAGCTAGGGCTGAGTGCTTTTGCCCGCATTCATTGGGAGGCCAGCAGAGGCATATTATGGGGACAGTTGCTGCTGACCTTTTGCGGCTTGTCGAGTTCATGGCCCTCCCCATGTATGGATGATTCTCCTAGGTGAGAACGACTTGGGTCGCAGGCCTTCCATTTCCCTGTGGGTCCAAGCAGTTAAAGATATTATCTTTGTAGTACGCCGGTTTGGGGGAATATTGGTCGTATGGTCCAATCTCCTCCCATGCCGGTATGGCGTTATGCCAAGGATCCTAAACGCATTGAGGTGACTAGGAAGAAATTGAATGCATACATGGGGAGGGCAGTTAAACGAGTGGGCGGCATTGTAATTGCTCACCCTCTCATTGTTCACGATTGGCCGTTGCTGTACAGGTCTGACGGGGTTCACTTGACTGAGCTCGGCAGTGACTTGTTGTTGATAGATTGGCAGCAGGGCCTCCGGAGCGTGGTCTCCTTGTGGGGCGGTGGGGGCCAAGCTCTCGGCTGACCCCCCCCGTGTGGCAGAGAACGTGCGGGCATGGGGTATTTAGTTGCCGGTGTCCATCGTGGAGCGGCAAGGCGCAGGGGACTGGCCTGCTCATGCTGGCTCACCCGGCTGGGTCTGCGGGCTGGCGAACCCATGCCTGGGACATTTCAGCCACCTGGGTGCGCCCGGTGGCTGGCAACCTGGCCGCTTCAACCCTTCAGAGTGACTAAGAAGGGCGCCTCGGGTCTGTGACCTGAGGGGCCTGGAGTCGGATGGTTCGCCCTGAGGAAATGGGGGAGGGAGACGGGCAGCCCGTTTCCCCCTGGGGGCCCCTGGGGGTCTTAGTCGGCCCTGTTGCCTGTTGTTTGTGAATAGTTAATAAAGTGGCCCCTTTATACCGTACAGTCCGAGTCTGTGTCTTTATTCGGGGGTGCGCGGATAAATTGAATTTCTACAAAACAAATTGAGAACCAGTTCATGTCTTAGGGCAGTGGTTCCCAACCTTTTTTTTTTCCCACTTGCATACCACTTGGCAGCCCATTTCCATAAATTGTACCCTTCTTATTAGCATAATGTTTCTAATCATGAAGCTACCATACATAGAACAAAAAGAACACTGAACACTGCTCACTGCATTGACTGAGGTGCCTGTTTTTATATATGCTGGTTCCAGTACAATGGCACTCAAATGTTCATGTGGCAGAGTAGAGTGAGAGCTGAGCCTTTGAAGAGGTGCTCCAACAAGCATGTGTGCTGCCGTGGAATGTTTGCAACACACTGTTTACAGAGGAATTCCCCACTATTGGTCAAACTAACAAAGTGAGAGAGAATGCAGGCTTTTCTCAAGGTCAAATAACGAAGAAAACCCACACTGCCACTCATAGTGTTGAATTAATTTTACAACTCTTGACTTATATCTTGTTTTACACTGTTGATATATGTCGCTTTCCCCACTACTATTCCATTTTTTCATGTACCCCTTAACTTCTTGGTATGTACTCCTGGAGGTACATATACCTCAAGTTCGGAATCACAGCCTTAACGGATGCTGCCGTTCATTTATTTCTTCTAGTCCCATCAGATCAGGCCTTGCTCTGTGTTCTCTCCTTTTTGGATGTGAGATGGTTTGAGATACAAGGTGGGACATATGTTGTGTGCTTGCGGTAAGCAAGAGTCAGAGGAAGAACCAGAACTGATTTTAAGAGTCTGTGTGGCAGAACAGGTGCTTTAACAGGTGGACATTCTGGGCAATAAGGTACGGTGGAGGTGGGGTCAAGTCTTTGCCACCCTTCCTAGCTTACCAGAAAAAAATAGTTCCTGGCCAGGGGAATCAGGTACATCTTCTTCCATTCATGTCCAAGTAATTGAAATCTCCATGTTGCTTTTGCAGCTGGGTTTGTCGGAGGAATCTGTATTCAATATTGTGTTAATGTGCCCTGGAATCTTCACATGAATTACTGATGGGCGTTCTTCCCTTGATACATATTAATTATTTCTCACAGCAAAAAGATTTCAGCTTCATATGAGAAAGACTATTACATCAAAATGTTTTCAGAAACACTGACAAAACTATTATTCTCTAAGAATAATTCCTTTCTCATTGAGTAATTTTAAAATATTGATATGGAAAATCACTAACTATATATTTGATACTATAAGTTAAGACTATTGTAGAAAAAGTTCTAGTTAGAGATAAGAAGTGCTCATAGCTGGATAGTGGTATTAAAGGAACTGGGGGTCATGCATGATATGCTGGCCATATTGCTGGCTTTAAACTGCCAATTTATACCTCAATCCAATCTGGGATTTAGGACAGCAGGTTTCACAATCTGCTGCCATAAGTTTCAGTCTGGGATTCCAATAGGTGCTCAAAAATAGGTGCTCCAGCGCAAATGGCTGGAAGTCCTGCCTGCACACATGCCAGTGGCTCATCCAGGCTGCTGCAGAGCAGGTAAGGTGGTGGTAGGGGCGGTTCAAAGGAGGATCAGGGTGGAGAGCAGGGCAAGCAAGGGCTGGTTCAAGGGTGGGAGGGGGTGGATCTCAGCAGCAGGCATGCACACCAGGATCCTATCCCCTCTTTCTCTGCCTGGATCTTTCTAAGTCTTTCTGAGGATCCTCAGGATTATGCCAGCTAAAAAGCTGGTGTAGATCTGAAGAGATCTGTTGGCATGTCAAATGTACTGTATATGTTTGGCCTTTGTTGACTGCAGCATTGAGGCAACTTGTATCATAGACCACAGCAAGAATGTTCCCTGTAACATGTAATTTTTGTGCTTAATAAAGTATCTCATGGATACAGCATCACAAAAGCTGTAGTAACTGCTGCTGACCTGATGATACTGTGTCTAAATCTGCTGCCTGTTTGGCGCGGCTAGTGCCAGAGGTTACTGGACTTGGATGTTTGGCAGACTCCACTGAATGAGACCCAGTGGCATTCTCTGAACTCACAGCTGGCACAGGCCCTGCTCAGATGAACAGTGGAATGTACTGGCTGGGCTTTGTATCAGAAGCAAGAGCACCCAGAGACTGTTAAGGATGGAATGAAATTTTGGATATTCTCCCAGCTGCGTATCTATGTTCCTCGCCACTCCTACACTAGTCGAGGCTCAACCATCCTAGGATAGGGCCTGAACACCTCAGAAAAGCTGAGCTGAGCTTTTTATTCAGTCCACTTATACTTCTCAGCAATAGTCAATGTTTACAATTTCATTGGGTTTCCCCCAACTGCATTTCTTTTTTTGGCAATAAACATTTAAGGAAGTTCTTACTAATTTCCCTCATTACGCCATGCTATTTCCTGCATTGTCACTGTGACTCCAGGATCTCCAGCCTAAAACATGCCCTTTTTCATTCATTCATTTCCTTGCTCCCTGTATCCTTGCCTCTGTTGGGGTTGTAGCATTACTCTGTGGAGTAATGCCCTTTCCTTTCACAAGCCGTAGTTATATGTCTTACCAAAGCCATTAATGGTCTCTTCTTGTAAATCATAGTATAGCATAGCCTGAAGGGAAACAGAGCTCATGCTTTTGTGATTTATTGCCAAAAGCCTTTCGCTTAAGGCACTAGCCATCAAAGACCTGCATTTACCCAGAAGATTCTGGAAACAATCCAGAAGAATCCAGATGCACTTGTCCAATTGAAATCAACGGTGTGCTGTGCCACACAAAAGCAATAAAATATCCTAGTGCCTCTTTTGGATTCCAGCAGCCATCAGTTTCTGCAATGCTGCTTTCATTGGATATATCATTAAAGGGCAGAACTCCATGTTACAATGAAAGTTTTTGTTGTGACGTTCGATTGGTCACAATAGTCTGCAGCCACCAAGGGTTGAATGTACATATCTGAATCAGCCATGAGATACAGACCATTTTTAAAGTACAATAGAACTAGCCATGCAAGCTTAAAGTTAAGTGCCTGATATATCTGCTGAGATGTTCATAGGGGATTTGATCAGGAACACAGGGCAGCAAGATACATCTGATTCAGAGAGTCACTATTTGCTATCTGTTAGCAACCCTGCCCCCAAGGATTGTGTCAACTCTTATTGAAACTCCTTAAGCTTAAAGAAAGTCTTCTGATGTTTTGTCTGAGCAGACTTTTCACATCTATCTTGAATATTGCTTACACAGTATGAACATGGCCCATACCTGTGGAGCTTTGCTATACATGTCAAAACTCCTCTGTCATCTCTTACAATTTCTCAGTGGTGTCATTTAACTAAGAACCTCCAAAACCATTTAGAATTGTAGTGTTTTGTTCACCTGGTCTTTTTCCATCACAGGGATTAGTATGTATGGGTTTCTGAAGAAGGGATCCATTAAAACAGTGACCAGTCCTAATTCTGCTTGGCTTTAGTCAGATATCAGTATCATGTGCCCTCAAAGAATGCCCTGGAATGTTGCTTTAGGAATAGTGAGACATTTCATATCCTTTAAAAATGCTCTGATTTTTGCCTAGTTCATTTGGAATTTTGCCTAATCAAATGGACAGCCTGCAGCTGAATAATTCTGTTAGATCTTTACATCATGAGTAACTAAATGTTTAGGTCAGTGCCATTGCAGTGACACAGCAGAATTACCCACTTCACAGTAGAATCTGATTGGAAGGACATGATACCAGACCAGGGAATCATGCAGAGATGCAGCAAGGAGCTTCATTTCAGGAGTATTTGGTTTCATGGACAGGGTTGACCCAAGGCTTCCCAATGTCTGAAGCAGCACAGTAAACACTGTCCCTTCTTTATCTATACTAGTGATGTGCCAACCTCTGCTTCTCCCACTTGCTGGTTTGGAAAAAAAGAGTGTGATGGAATGGAGGAAGAAGTAGGAAAGAAAAGAGAGAGTAGGAAGGAAAAGGGTGGTAGCCTAGGTGTCAGAGGTGGAGATGATGTGCCAGCCTCTGCCACTCCCATTCTTTGGACTAGAAAAGAAGGAAGGGATGAAGGGGGGAGTGAGGAAGAGAGGAGAGTGCATACTAAAGGTATTCCTTTTCCAATCAAGGAAGTGGAAGCAGCAGTGCAAACAAGAGGAGGGACAGAGGTGTGCTCCCTCTGCCAATCTAATGCTGGAAGCAGCCACTTCAATCAGCTGCACAGTTGGGACAGCCCTGCTCACAAGAGAATATTTTTTTAAATTATTACAATATCGGTGTCCCAACAGCCCTTCTCACGTGTCATACTAGCTATGCAAATTTCTGGTACAGAAATACTGTAGTTATTAATTGTAGCAATTATATTGGTTGAAATAATAAGTGCTTAATATCATAAGCCTATGCATGTCTAATAAGAGGCAAGCCTCAATGAGTTCAATAGAACTTCCTCCCTGGTGAATGCATTAGGATTGCAGCCCTGGAGTGTCTGAAGCACTTTATTTTTTTATGTTAATGAACAACTTAGTTCTTAGAGATGGCAGCACTGGACTCAGGTCTTGATATGAATTTTGGGGGTTCAGACGGTTCAAGTCAAACAATAGGCAAGCCTTACAAAGCTTCTGAATTCTTCTCCGGATTGACTATGATCTGAGCTGGAGAAAACTTCCCAACCTAATTCCCTCCCATGCAATTTGCCTCCAAGTCCCAAAATGACACCCGTGCATAACCAAACGAATTCTTTCTTATGGCTCTTGGAAGCATTCGTAGCCAGATATTGTGGGGATTTTAAAATCTTCATGTTACCCTGCTGCAAATGGGATCCCAGTATGATCAGAAGCAGCCCCACTAGGACCCTTGCTCAGAGTGCAAAACTGTCAAAGGCAGTGAGGGAGCAGGGAGCAGGGCAAATGTTCCCAATTCTTGGCTATCTTTGACAGCTTTACATGGCCAGGAACTGACTTTGGATTGGCTCATAAATAAGATCAGATCAGATTCACCTATAGGCTTATGGGTTCTGAGCTGTCTGTGCAGCTCAAGAGAGAGATCTTGGGGTGCTGGTGGACAATTCAATGAAGGTATCGACCCAGTGTGCAGCAGCAATTAAGAAGGCCAATTCCATCTTGGGGTAATTAAAAAAGGGGTTGAGAATAAAACAGCCAATATTATCATGCCATTGTACAAATCGATGGTAAGGCCACCTCAAAAAGGACATAGTGGAGCTGAAAAAGGTGCAGAAGAGAGCAACAAAAATGATTACGGGGCTGGGGCACCTCCCTTATCAAGAAAGACTGCAGCATTTGGGGCTCTTCAGTCTAGAAAAAAGGCGTCTGAGGGGGGACAGCACTTTTTCAAGTGGTGTTCTCTAATATTTAGCAGGGGGAGAGCAACTGTCCCTCTTCACCCCAGCACAGTGTCTTTCTCGTGGCGGTTGCTGGTGGTGTTCTCCATTCCTTTAGATTGTGAGCCCTTTTGGGACAGGGAGCCATTTAACTTTAATGTTATTATTTGCCTGTATACCGCTTTGTGAACTTTATGTTGAAAAGTGGTATATAAATACTAGTGATTGATTGATTGACACGATTGAGACAACAAAATAATGCACGGAAGGGATAGAGTCGATAGAGGGATGTTCTTTTCCCTCTCTCAAAACCAGAACCAGGGGGCATCCGCTAAAACTGAGGGTTGGGAGAGTTAAAACAGTTAAAACAGATAAAAGGAAGTACTTTTTTACCCACCGGGTAGTTAATCTGTGGAACTCTGCCACAGGAGGTGGTGATGGCATCTGGTCTAGATGCCTTTAAGAGGGGATTGGACAGATTTCTGGAAGAAAAGTCCATCGTGGGCTATAGGCAATGATGGGTTGTAACCTCCTTACATTAGTAGTAGGCTACTTCAGAGTACCGGGTGCAAGGGAGTGGCAACAGGATCCAAGCATCTTGTTGTCTCATGCCTCCCTGGGGCACCTGGTGGGGCCGCTGTGAGATACAGGAAGCTGGACTAGATGGCCCTTTGGCCTGATTCAGCAGGGCTCTTCTTATGTTCTTATGTTCTAAACAAGTTGGCATTAACAGGGGGTACCTCACACTTCAGGATTTGTTATAAAGACATACATGAAGGCAGTTCCAGCGACACCTCTATTATGATTGTTGTGCTGTCAATTCAGTTATATTCCTTTTTCAGTTACTGCTTTTCAATTCCTTTTTCAGTGACTGCTTGCTCCATAAGAGGAATGGAACAGCTGAAATCAAATTTTTGCTTTGCATTCCTTTGCACCACCCCTGAATGTCTGCTCTTAATCGACTTTCTTTGTCTAGCCAGTTCTATAGGCTGGAGCTAACAAAATCCATTATATATTTCTCAGTAGTCAGTGCTATTACGAGTGATGGCTAAACAATCAAATAACTTGGAGCAAAAAGAAAAAACACACACAACATGACCTGCCACATTTCTCCCCCCCCCCAAGGAATGTCATCCACCCATTGAGATTTATTTGTATTTATTTATTTCAGGCTGATATATTGTATTCTCTGCCATCATGAGGTCACCCAAAGCCAGGACAACTACAATATAAACAAAAAGAGGGATGGCAATCAAAATACTTTTAAAACTTTAACCACAGTTAAAAGCTGATAACTATAATCACAACATAATTAGGGCTAAACCAATTGTATAGCACAATTTCTTGAAAAATATAAAACAGATGCAGAGGACTCTAAATTTGACTGGAACAATACTACTGCTATTATTTATTAGTTCTATTATTAATTTCCATAAAAACATAAGAGAATCCATACTAGATCAGGTGAAAGGCTCATCTAGCTCAGTATCCAGATTCCCAAAGTGGCCCAGTGTCTCTGGAAAAGCCCATAAATAAGGAAAGGCATCAATCTCCTGTGTGGCAATATGGCTATGAACAACAGGTAATACACAGCCATCATGACTACTAGCTATTGGTAAACCTGTTCTCCATGAGTGTCCAATCCCCTTTTAAAGTTGTCGGACTGCGCAATCCTAAACCCTGCGCAGAGTCAGCACAATGGGGTTGCACTGATGCTGCACCCTTAGTGCCGACGCGGGAGCACCGATCAGCACCCCCATGTCGGCGCTAAGGCAATAGAACTGGCGCGTGCTGAGCCTTTCTTGCGCCGACCGAAGCCGGTCGGCATGAGGGAGGCTCCGCATGGAAGCAGCGCAGGGATTGGTGGGAGGGAGGGAGGCAGGGGCGGGACTGGGGTGGGATGTGGGTGGGCTTGGGAGGTGGCTGTATGTCATAAGCCCGTCAGGGAAGCCACATGGCCCCGATTTGGGCCGTGCGGTCTCCTCGGATCTGCTCCTTGGATCAGATCCGAGGAGCACATAGGGGAAGCTGGAGCCTCCCCTATGGTAAGGGAGTGCACGCTCCCTTGCTGCTGGGAGGCTCCAGCCTCCACCTGGATAGTGCTAGTTTTGACTTTTAAAGCCCTTTACGGCTCGGGTCCAGGGTATTTGAGGGACCGCCTTCTTCCATATAATCTAACCCGTACTCTTAGATCATCTGGGGGGGGCCCTCCTGACTGTGCCGCCACCAGGAGAAGTGAGAGGGGCGGCGGCCAGGAAGAGGGCCTTCTCGGTGGTGGCCCCCCAACTCTGGAACACCCTCCCCTTAGAATTGAGAACTGCTCCCTCTTTGTTTATATTTCGGCGGGGGCTGAAGACCTTTTTATTCCAAAAAGCTTTTAACTGTTGACAGGCTGGCTGGTTATTATAACCCATGGGGCTTGTTGTTTTTATATTGTTTTTAAATTTGTTTTTAATTGTGTTCTTAATTTTTGATTGTATTGTTTAATTCTGTTTTAATTGTTTTTAATTGTGAATTGTTATATTGTTTTTATATATATATTGTAATGCCGCCTTGGGTGCCTTCGGGCACAATAAGGCGGGGTAAAAATCTAATAATAAATAAAATAAATAAATATGGTGTTGGACAGCCAGCCGTGCTATTCCAGCGCTGGGTAGGATTGCCCCTAAGTTAATGATCATCACCACATCATGTGGTAATGATTCCACAGACTAATGTGCATAAAGTGTCTTTTTTGTCTGCCCTAAATCTCCTGCCAGTTAGTGTCATTGATCCTAGTGGTGGTTCGGGTGTTGTGAGAGAGGGGACAAAACCAAATCCTATGGGTGCAATATGTGGACAGATCTTTGAATCCATCTGTATACTATACAGGCCATAGGTGCCCTAGCTGCTCCACTGTCCTGGGGAGAGCTGCCACCAGTAAGTTGGTGGAAGGGGCAGATTGGGGTGGGGGGTTGCCCAGGCTGTGAATGAGAGGGTTGCATCTCAGCAGCACTAGCACATGCAGGATCCTATCCACCTTTCTTGTCTTGGAACCACCACCACCACCACCACCTCACACAAGCTCCTCAGATTTATACCAGGCGAAGACCTGGGGTAGGTCTAAGGAGATCCATTGGGGACCAGGAGCCTATGGAGAGGCAAGTAAAAAATGCCTTCACTTACCTCTGCCAGGCTGTCTGTTTCCCAGGCAGACCATAATATGAAGCACAGGCTGTAACAATGGCTGTACGCTCTCGTCTGGCAGGAGATAGGATTGGACTGTTAACCAAGGCCCTGCTGAATTACCCTTTATTTTCCCCTAAGCTAAAATCCCAAATATTGTAGTATTTCCTTATAAGATATTCCAGCCATCTGATCATTTTAGTTGCTCTCTTTGGCACCCTTTCCAGCTCTACATTATCATTCATGACACGTGGTGACGAGAACTGGACACAATATCCCAAATATGGCTATACCAAAGATTTATATAGGGGCATTATAATATTACAGTTGATCCCTTTTTGAATGACTCCAAACATGGAATTTGTCTTCTTCACAGTTGCTGCACACTGGGCTGAGCTATCCTTCATTGACCTCAAGTTTTCCTTTGTGGTTTGCCACCAACAGCTCAGACCACAGCAATGTATATGTGAAACCTGGATTTTTGCCCCATAACACTGCCCCACTTATATAATAACACTGAACTGCAGTTCAGTTACAATGAACTGCATTTGCCACTTGATTGCCCATTCATCCTAGCTGGAGATTTTTTTTTTTGGGGGGGGGAGTTCTTTACAATCTAGTTTGGTTTTTACCATCTTGAATAATTACTGTAAGTGTAAACTTGACCATTTCACTGCTTATCTTTGATCCCACATAATTTTGAACAAGTTAAAAAGTATTGGTCCCAATGTATTTTTTTTTTCTGGAACCTTTCTTCCCTTGAGTGTGAAACTAGTCTATCCATTTATTCATACACTCTCCTTTCTATTCAGTTACAATCTATAAAAGAACAACAACCTCTGTCAAAAGCTTCCTGAAAGTCCGGGTATACAGTGGATTACCTCTATCTGTTGATACTATCAAAGGTGAAGAAGCATTTACATTTGCAGAAACCATGCTGTTTCTCCTTCAGCAAGGCTTTTTTATATGCTTAATACATATAATGCTTTATCTTTAATTATGTTTTTTCCACCAGTTTGCTAGAAACAGCTATTAAGGGCCCAATCTCGAAGGCTCTCTCACTAGAAGTACGCATGAATCGCCAACTAAAAGTGTTGCCACTTACACAGGGGCAGTGCTCACTCAGTGCCAAGCCCCAATGTGAGAGGGAGGCCAGCTAGCGCTCCAGCAGTGCTGGCCACTGGTAAGCCTGTTTGGGGCAGGGGAAGGCAGGGAGGGGGGAGGAGACAGCCACGAGGAGGTGGGACCCAGCAGTGGCTTCCAGCACCAGATCTTATCCCTGGTGGTGGCTCGGGCTGCCCAACACTCAATGTCAATGGATGCCCCCTGGTTCTGGTATTGTGAGAGAGGCAAAAGAACATCTCTCTATCGACTCTATCCCTCCCATGCATAATTTTGTATGTTTCAATCATGTCCCCCCCTCAGTCTTTTTTCCAAACTGTGCTGGACAAAGGGGGGCATTCATGCTGTTTTCACTGGTACCCCCCTGCTGTCACAACTCTGAGTCAGGCCTCTCTCCTCCCCCCCCCCAAAAAAAAATTGCAAGGCCTAGTCATGTGCCTAGTCATTACACTGAGCAAAGGTAGTGCCTCTAAGCAAGTGCAAAGTGTGGTCACTGAGCAACCACAGCCAATATCCAGATATCCGGGATGAGAAAGGGCTCCAAATTAGCTATTGTGGGAGGTTGTTGTTGTTCAGTTGCTTAGTCGTGTCTGACTCTTCACGACCCCATGGACCACAGCACGCCAGGCCTCCCTGTCCTCCACTAGCTTCCGGAGTTCGCCCAATTTCATGATCATCGCTTCGGTGACACCATCTAACCATCTCATCCTCTGCCACCCCCTCCTCCTTTTGCCTTCAATCTTTTCCAGCATGAGGGTCTTTTCTAAAGAGTCCTCTCTTCTCGTGAGTTGGCCAAAGTATTGGAGCTTCAGCTTCAGGATTTGTCCTTCCAGGGAGCAATCAGGCTTGACTTGCTGTAGGATTGACCGATTGGTCTCCTTGCAGTCCAGAGGACTCTCCCAGGCGGTCTGGGAGAGCCAAGACATCACCCTGCCAACCAAGTTTTGCAACAAAGTCAAAGCTATGGTTTTCCCAGTAGTTTTCTAGACTCTTGAGTCTTCTCTAACACCATAATTCAAAAACATCTATTCTTCAGCACTCCGCCTTCCTTATGGTCCAGCTCTCACAGCCATACATGACTACTGGGAAAACCATAGCTTTGACTATGTGAAACTTTGTTGGCAGGGTGATGTCTCAGCTTTTTATTAAGTTGTCTAGGTTTGCCATAGCTTTCTTCCCAAGAAGTACTGGAGTGGGTTGCCATTTCCTTCTCCAGTGGATCACGTCTAGTCAGAACTCTCTACTATGACCTGTCCATCTTAGGTAACCCTACATGGCATAGCTCATAGCTTCATTGAGCTACTCAAGCCCCTTTGCCATGACAAGGCAGTGATCCATGAAAGGGATTGTGGGAGGATAGTATGCCAAAGGCCTGTGAATAACTCTGAGTAAAATGTGATGGGAGCAAGACAACACCCCATATCTCACTGAAATTTTGTTTTTCTTAGGGAGAAGGGGAAAGAAATCTCATTCGGAAATGGCACCCTGGGCACCCCGGCTACTGCATTCCACCCCATATAGACCTTGTCACTGTGATGCTTCTCCCACAAACCATCAGAACATGCCCTCTGCTTCACCAGCCAAGCAAAACCTGTACTGGGCCAAATCATGACTTCCCCAGCCAACTCCCCTCTGCATGGCCTTACCCCTCTCATCCTTGCCCCGAGACATCCCATAATCACTGACATTCTCTTTTAGCTCTTCTTTCTCTAATGAAGCTGGTTGCATTTCTCAGCAGCTGTTCCCAAGGATGCAGCTTGGGGCACTTGAGATCCTGAAAGTGAAGAAACCTGAACCTTGGCTCTTCTGCACACAAAGCCCGCACTCTGCCACGGAGCCATGAACTCTCCCCATGTGCTCTGCCAGATGCGAATTCCTTCCCTTAGAAAGGGGTGGAGCATCAGAGACTGGCACTACAATCTGATGCCTGTGTACTCAGAAGTAAGAGTTCATTGGCACTTACTCCCAGATAAGCAAGCATAGGATTGCAGCTTGGGACTTTTTCCATCCTATTTGGTGGGGACCAATAGATGTGGAGCCAGGAACCTTCCCCAGACTTCAGCTGTGTCATGTGGCTGCATGCCAAGACTCACGGCATGGGGAATTGGGGGATAGAGCAGTGCAGCAGTTAGAATGCTGGATGGGGAGACCTGGGTTCAACTTTCCACTCAGCCAAAAGTTTTACAGAGGGACCCTGAGCCCATCACTAGCTCTCAGTCTAACCCACCCCACAGGGCTGTTGTGAGTATACAAGTAGGATAAAAATGTATAGATTGAAATCCCATTGTAATTAGTAGCCAGAAAGCTTGCTTCACCAATGGATACGAATAATGTGAGACTCCCTTTTTTAAAGAAGTGAGTTATAGCATCTACTTGGGAACATCAGACAGTGGAGCTAACTTCAGAGTAAACATGCACAAGGCTGAGTAGCAGGGAAAACATACCCAGCTGCCTCTCAGCTAAGCAGAGGAAGTCAACACACCAATCTTTTTAGACTTCATGCCTTCTCTGCTTACCTACACAATTGCCTCAAATGCTGTTCTCATTTCCCCAAAGATGTCTGAGTGTTGTATTCTGGATCCCTGTCCTATTCATTTCTCCCTTTCAGCAGCAAAGGGATTGGATGTGCAACCCCTTCCCTTTGTGTCTACATTAATTATATGCAGCAGGGGGAAAACACACATACACACCAATTCTCAACGCTCCTCCTGGTTATACTTCCAAAAAGCCCCACAGATTAGGACCTCTACAGAAAAAAAAGATGGGGAGAGGTGGAAGAGAAGCAATTGCAATTCTTACCCTGGCTGGCTCGGTGGCTAAGGACGATGCATCCTCCTGTCTGGGGAGCAAAAGGTCCAACCTACACAGCCAGGCTCATAGGACAAGTGGCAGGATGCCTTCTTCTTGGTGCCCACATGAAAAGGGTCTCTTAGGGACATTTGAGGCTGAACTTGCATTGCTCACCAGACTACGAAGTCATCCAGCCCAGCTAGGTGTGCAGGGGTTGGTTTCTTTGCACCTCTCAGAACAGAGAGGAATGAAAAAGTCAAGGGTGCTCCTGGTTGCGCCTAGAGGCTTTGTGCTCTGGTGAGCAATGCTGCCCAGAGTCCGAAGCCACCCAGCCCAGCTAGGCATGCACGGGCAGCTTCCTCATGCCTCTCCAGTACAGAGAAAGGAACAAGTCACAGGCGCTTCTGGCTGGAGCTGGAGGCTTCGTGTTCTGGTGAGCAACACTGGCCAGATCCCAAAGCCACCCAGCCCAGCTATATGCACAGGTGGCTTCCTCAAGCCTCTCTGAGAACACAGAGGTATGTAAAAATCTTGGATGCTCCTGGCCTGGCCCAGAGCCTTCAAGAACAGGTGCTGCTTGTTTGCACCTCTCCAAGGGGTGGAGCAAAAAAGCAGGTGCTTGCCTAGCTCGGCCAATCGCACTGTTTGTGTGCGGTGGTGGTGAATCAAAGGCGACTTATGGCCAGCTCGCTTCCGTCACCATCTTGGGGGGGACTTCTTGCATCACCCCCTCTGGTCTGCACCTGGGGCTAGGTGTCCCTTGCGCCCCATAGCTAGCAATGCTACAGAATATGAAGAAGCCTGCTTCCATGCACAGATCTCTTTTGCTTCATCAAGGTGGAAGATTAAACCAGGAAATTAATAAATATTATGTCTGGGTAGAATTGGAGAAGCAAATTGTAATCAGCTTTCAAAAAGCAGTCAATGCAACTGAAAAGACATTTGGCCCCTTGTTTTAGGAAATAAATGAAAAGTTATTTACATGTTATCTTTGACATGTCATTGTAGCAATTTTCTTCCTAACTAAAAATGCCTTTGGGGCTCCATTAAAATACAATAATAGTATTTACACAGGGAACTACAATTACTTATGTGTTTTAAAAAAACAACTAACAGATAAGGCAGAGAAGTCTCTTAATGTGCAATACTGAAACGGGTGGAATGAGGTGTGAAGAAACATGAGAAGTGAGAAATTAATGTCTGTCACATTTAACAAATTATATACTGAAATTTTTTGAGTTGTCTTGAGCACACGCAATACCTTGAATTTGCAGACAAAAAATGAAAGTACTTTAGAGCAGTGCTTCCCAAACTTTTTAGCACCATGACCCACTTTATATAAATAACCAATTTAATAAATAAAGGCTCAATCCTAACCAATTTTCAGCACCTTGGTAAGGGCAATGCAGCTCTAAGGTAAGAGAACAAACATTCTCTTACCTTGAGGAGGCTTCTGTGACTACTACTCCACTGCAGAATGCAAAACATGCCCCGTTGGCACAGCTACATCAGTGCTGGAAAGTTGGTTAGGAGTCTGCCCTAAATTAAATAACATGATACAAAGTCAGTCAGAAAACATGAGTGTGGTAAACTAACTGGTTCTAAAGCTTTGGCAGCCAGGTGAACTTGGTAGCATCCCAGAATGCCTTGCAGTGCAACAGCTGGTGTGTGGCCCACTAAATCATGTTTGGGTGCATGCACAGCCAGGTCCAGAGGCTGTGGAACAATCATCAGGGAGCAGGGGAGCCAACTTGATTTCAACATTAGGGGTGCCCGGTGCCATAGCCATGCCCCTGACGTAGCCACGCCCACATGCCATAGCCACGCCCACACAGCAATAAAATGGCACCTTCAAATTAAATTACATAAATCATATGCACAATCTAAATGTACGTGCAGATTACATTTATTCTGAACACAGATGGTATCTGCATCATTTTTGTCCCCCCATTTCCTTTTCCAGCACTGAATATTGTCCATCCTACTAGGACAGTGATGGTGAACCTATGACAAGCAGTAAATGCCCTACGTATGAACCCTTCTGAGACAGAGATATCTTCCAGTTTATATCTTTGTTTTCTAAAATTTTTAAAAATTTACATCATTTCTTAGCAGCCTCCAAAAGCAACAAAATGCAATACTTCACAAGACATTTTAAAAATACACATGGAAACCAAAAGACAGTTGCCAAAGTCAATTTAAACCCATTTGAACGACCTGCCTCTGCCACAAGCTTTTGGGATACACATTGGGACTGTGAATACAGCTAAGATGGCATCACTCATGCCAACTTCATGCCATGGATTGCACCTGCAAGTAGGGAATTAGGGGCAAGGTGGGAACTGGGGAGGGGGCAGGCACTGAGGAGAGGGCAGAAGTGTGCCTCTGAGGATCTGCAGAGTTTATTTCTCTCCATACTCAGAAATCATAGCCAACTTGTTCTCACACATCTGGGACTTAACTTCCACACACCAAGATGGAATGATGTTCATTCCTGAGCCTTGCCAGCTTGCAGTCCCTAGAAATTAAGCAAACCAGCTTTGAAACCAGAACTAATTTAGAAAGATGAACAGGGAAGACTATTGATTGTACAAGTACAAATTCAAGAACAAAAACTATTAATTATCAATATTTATGCACCAAATAATAGGCAAGAACAATTCTATAAGGCTGGAAGAGCATAAGAACTAGCTGACTTTTTTGATAGCAGGTTTGGGTGCTTGAATTGGATTTGGATCTCTCTTGAAATGGATTCAGGTTTGAGTTGGCTCACATGCTCTCTGTCGCTCCCACCATCCCCACAATGCTCTGGAATGTCACTGCACTGCACTGCACCTTTCACTGATTGGGAAAATCAAAGTTGTGGCCACTTGTGGGCAGCTACACGGAGGCCTTTCTCTGCTTGCCTCTCAAATCTCTTTCTGCTTTTTTCCATACCTTTGAACCAGGAGATTGCTATATCTTGACAAACAAGCGCCTAGATCCAGGGGCGGATCTTCTTGAAATGGCGCCCGTGCGCCCAATGAAAATGCGCCCCAGGGGCACGAACGTCATGACGTCACAACATCATGACGTCATGACATTGCACCCCGCCCCCTCTAAGGAGCGCGTTCTGTTCGCTGCTGCCGGCCCTTTAAGGCCACCGGGAGCGAACAGAACATGTTCTGGCCGAGGCGCCGCGTTCTGTTCGCTCTCGCCGGCCCTTTAAGGCCACCGGGAGCAAACAGAACGTGTTCTGGCCGGGGCGCCACGTTCTGTTTGCTCTTGCCGGCCTTAAAGGGCTGGCGGCAGCGAACAGAACGCGGTGCCGACCAGGGCCCTGCCCCCCTGCCTTGAGAAGCGGGAGGGGGCACCGGGCAGCAGCGTGTTCTCCGTGCTCCGGCTGGCCTTAAAGAGCCAGCCGGAGCGCGGAGAACGCCGCGAGGCGCCCCATCCCCCACTCTAAGAGGCGGGAGGGGGTGCCGGGCGGCAGCGCGTTCTTCTCGCTCCAGCTGGCTCTTTAAGGCCAGCTGGAGCGAGGAGAACGTGGCGCAGGGCCTGGGCGGGCCGCGGGCGCCATTTTGGGATGGGGCGCGCCATGGTTATGGCGCCCCCCTCCCAAGATCGCGCCCAGGGCTCGTGCCCCCCTTGCCCCCCTAGATCCGCCACTGCCTAGATTCCTACAACATAAGCTTTATCCCAGCAGATACAGATAGGGTGTGTGTGTGCCGGCAGGCATGCTGGGCTGGGGAGGGGGTGGATTTGTCATGCGGCCATTAGGCCTGATCCCCAGGCTGCGCAGCCCTCAATTGGGCACAGATCCAAGGAGCACATTGGGAAGGCTTGATCCTCCCCAGGGGCAAGGGCATGAATGTGTCCTTATGCTGGGGAGGCTCCGTTCTCCCTGCACACTGTGCTGGATACAGTGCAGGACCGCTGGCCTGCCTGCTCCAGCACAGCATTGGGTTGCGCTCTCAGTGTCTAGTTTTGTGAATATGTTTAATATTGCATTTCATTATCTGTTGGATTCCATTTCTCTGTTATTGGACTTTTATCTCCACAATAAAAGTGATATTTTGCTGCCCCCATATCCTTGCTTTTTTTCATCATTCCATGTCGGTCCATTGCACTTGGTACTTGCGCATGCAGACATTACCACTATGTGTTCCTGTAACACATGTCTTACAGCACATCAGGAACACATTTTCTAGACACATTTCTGGTTGTAAATGCTGGGAAAATTCACTACAGGGTTGAAGTGATCCATACAGTCAGAATCTCCCATCTGTTATGCCATATGTTGCCATATCTTTTTTAAACCCTTCTGAAATTTCAGTAAATATCCACAGGTTGCGATATATTTCTACACTATAAAGTGAATTTCCTACTTAATGGAGCATGGTTTCACTTCATTTAGAAAATCTGTGGTGGTACAAATATAAATAACTCTTTGAGCAGTGGTTAAATGGGCTAACATCTTTCTTAGTGCATTAGTATTTGTTTGATCATCTACAAAGTTCTCTTTTTCTTCTCATAAAATATTAAACCTGCATGATTTCAAAGAGATGTTGCTGCACTATGGCAATTGAAGTTGCTTATAAACATTTAGAGGTCCTAAGCATAACATTATCTTCTATAAAAATAAGTTGATTGAAATGACAAAAGACAACAAGTTTTGATTAGCAGGCATCATCTCATTAATATGCATTGCTCCACTTTTCATTTGTACACTTGCTTAGTGCTGTACGTTGCAGTTGGGGAAAGGGAAATTTTTTTTCTGTCATTGTTTATTTGGAATGACTCCTCATAAACAACTACGTACTAATGTGGAGGGTGTACTATTATGAAAGGAACTTAATAGAATCTGACCCAAATGAATTCTGTATTGTTTGGAAGTTTAGAATTTAGAGATACGTTGAAAATTACATCAGGGCAAAAATCTGTTACACTTGGGGTTTCCCAGGTTAGGCACCCCAAAGCATGGTATTTCTGATGTGGTTATGGTGATATTAATCCTTGAAAAATGGAGACAGAATCTAGCTCAATGGTAAAGGGGAGTGACCACTAGTGAGCAAAAAATGATTTGAGATTAAACTTTGCATCCTATTTCCCCAAGAAAATTAGCAAAAAATCTGGAGAAATAGAGTTATTTTGATAAAACAGACAATGTTTGATATTAACCTCTTGAAAATTAACCACAAAAATAGTGTGGAATAGTGGGCAGATGTTATTCTTCCTGCTGTTGTTCAGTCACTAAGTCGTGTCCGACTCTTCACGACCAGTGGTGTCATTCAAATGATTTAGGAACAGGAACTCACTTTTGAGTTCAAATTCAAATATTGAAAAACAAACAAACAAACCCGGAAGCAGCCATGGAGCCCGTTAGGATCCGGAACGCCCGTTCTGGTCCGTTCCCCCTGAATGACATCACTGTTCACAACCCCATGGACCACAACACACCAGGCCTCCCTGTCCTCCACTAGCTTCAGGAGTTTGCCCGATTTCATGCTCATTGCTTCGGTGACACTATCTAACCATCTCATCCTCTGCCACCCCTTCTCCTTTTGCCTTCAATCTTTCCCAGCATGAGGGTCTTTTCTAAAGAGTCCTCTCTTCTCAAGAGGTGGCCAAAGTATTGGAGCTTCAGCTTCAGGATTTGTCCTTCCAAGGAGCAATCGGGCTTGACTTCCTGTAGGAGTGACCTCCTTACTCCTGTAGGAGTGATCTCCTTACAGTCCAGGGGACTCTCAAGAGTCTTCTCCAATACCATAATTCAAAAGCATCTATTCTTTGGCGCTCTGCCTTTCTTATGGTCCAGCTATCACAGCCATACATGGCTACTGGGAAAACCATCGCTTTGACTATGCAAACCTTTGTTGGCAGGGTGATGTCTCGGCTTTTTATCAAGTTGTCTAGGTTCGCCATAGCTTTCCTCCCAAGAAGCAAACGTCTTTTAATTTCATGGCTGCAGTCACCACCTGTGGTGATCTTGGAGCCCAGGAAAATAAACTCTGACACTGTTTCCATGTCTTCCCCTTTTATTTGCCAGGAAGTGATGGGAGTGGTGGCCATGATCTTAGTTTTTTTTTAATGTTGAGCTTCAAGCCAATTTTGGCACTTTCCTCTTTCACCCTCATCAGAAGGTTCTTTAGGTCTTCCTCACTTTCTGCCATTAGAGTGGTATCATCTGCATATCTGAGGTTGTTCATATTTCTCCCAGCAATCTTGATTTCAGCTTGTGAGTCATCCAGCCCAGCCTTTTTATGATGTACTCTGCATATAAGTTAAATATACAGCCTTGTCGTACTCCTTTCCCAATTTTAAACCAATTGGTTGATCCATGTCCAGTTCTTAACTATTGCTTCCTAACCAGCCTACACGTTTCTCAGAAGACAGATAAGGTAGTCTGGTACTCCCATCTCTTCCAGAACTTGCCACAATTTGTTGTGATCCACACAATCAAAGGCTTTAGTCAATGAAGCAGAAGTAGATGTTTTTCTGGAACTCTCTTGCTTTCTCCATGATCCAGCGAATGTTGGCGATTTCATCTCTAGTTTCTCTGCCTCTTCGGAAACCAGCTTGTACATCTGGTAGTTCTCGATTCACATACTGCTGAAGCCTAGCTTGTAGGATTTTGAGCATCACCTTGCTAGCATGTGAAATGAGGGCAATGGTGTGGTAGTTCAAACAATCTTTGGCATGCCCTTCTTTGGGATTGGAATGTAAGCCGATCTTTTCCAGTCTTGTGGCCACTGCTGGGTTTTCCAACTTTGCTGGCATATGGAGTGCAGCACTTTGACAGCATCATCTTTTAAGATTTTGAGTAACTCAGCTGGAATGCTGTCACCTCCACTAACTTTGTTGTTAGTGATGCTTCTAAAGTCCACTTGACTTCACACTTGATGTCAGGTTCGAGTTCAGTGACGGCACCACTGTGGTTATCAGGAACATTAAGATCTGCCTTATATAGTTCCTCTGTATATTCTTGCCACCTCTTCTTACAGTGCAATCCTAGATTGCACATAGCATTGATGCAACAATGTTGCATCGATGCTACATGCTTAGCGCCAACACGGGGGGACGAGCAGCACCCCCATGTTGGCGCTAAAGCTCTGAAGCCGACACAACTTGTAGCGTCGGCTTCAAAGTGCAGACGGAGAGCCTCCCTTGCGACAACTGAAGCCAGTCAGTGCAAGGGAAGCTCTGTCCCATATCAGGGCGGGGACTGGTGGGAGGGAGGGAAGGAGGCTGGGGGCGGGACTTGGGCAGGATGGGCTCAGGAGGTGGCCATACTGCCACTTCCTAAGCCCATCCACGAGGCCACGATTCAGGCTGCGCAGTCTCCTCGGAGCTGCACCAGCTCTTTAGCGGGTGCAGATCCAAGGAGCATATGGGGAGGCTGGAACAGTTTTCTCAATCAGAGTCCTCAATCTGCCCGAGGTGGTGCTGCTGGGGGGCCCCTGCCGTTGGTGGCTCGGAGTATGTCGTGGTACCCCTCCCTGTGGTCACTGGCCCAACTGAGCAGCTGGGGGCTCAGGGTTAGCCCATCCCAGCCAAAGGTCCAGGGACTTGCCAGAGAAACAGACCCTGGTCCAATGGGGACAGCCCCTCTTCCTGGGCTCACGCTCTGGCCCAGGAGTGGGGTCTGCTTGACCTCTGTCAGGCTGGGGTTAAGGGGATGCCAGGACCAGAGAGCTCGCCCTACTCCAGCCATCTCACCCCCCTCCCTCGGACAGCCAGAGGAGGAGCGACCTCCTCCTGTGGCTGCCGAGTGCCTTATGAGCCCTGATGTTGGTTGCATTGGGCCCGCCCTTTCCTGGTCCAATGTCGCGCCGAGGTCTCACAAAATCTTGGCACACTCAGCGCCCGTGCACAGCTTTCCTGTCAGTGGCTGGGCATCAGTGCCACTGCCGCCCCAGGGAGTGTTCCAGCCACCGAACAGGCTGGGAGCAAAGCTGCGCTCCTGGGCCCGGGTCCCACCAGCGGCTGGGCAGTCTTCCGGGCAGCTTGCCAGGTGAGGCCCCAGCCTAGTGGCCTCCCGTCTCTGCCGCTCTCGGTCGTTTCTGCTCCCGGGGTCCCCCAGGAAGCTTGCCCTTGCTCCCTCCTGTGGCGTCCATTTAAGCAGGGTGCTGCCCCATGCAAGGGGGCAAGCACCGGCATGACAGGAATGAAGGAAAAGGAAACTGCTGCTCCAGTTACAGCAGCTTTATGTTTACCAGAATCAGCTTATGGCAGAACCTTGTATTTATCCCTGTTGAACTTCATTTTGTTGTTTTCAGCCCAGTATTTCATTCTGTCTTTATTAACTTCTGTGGCATTATTTATTTATTTTATTTTTACACCACCTTTTCTCTGCCAGGGTAGATACTCAAGGCAGCTTACAATTATATAATAATAATAATAATAATAATAATAATAATAATAATAATAATAATAATAATAAT
>JAJKFI010000034.1:936346-953990 GCA_029204185.1 Lerista edwardsae
ACATACATACATACATACATACATACATACATACATACATACATACACACACACACACACACACACCCAGGCTCTTCTTTATATATATAGACTAGCTTTTTGTTACCCGGCGTTGCCCGGGTAACAAAATGATCTTCCAGGGTTTATGAGTTTTGCACCTCTTCTCGCCCCCCCCCCACAACGACGGGGGCCGAACCCGGACTCCAACCATGTCGGGAGCGTCACCCAGACTCGACGCCAATTTCGCCCGTTTTTGGCCATTTTCACATCGGGAGCCCTGTGCACCCCGGGGGCGCTGGGGGGGGGGCTGACCTCCGCAGTGTTTGTCACCAGGCCGCAAGGCACGCGCGTGCCGAGTCTGGCGCCAATCGCTCCAGGCGTCACAGCGGGGCATGGTGGGCATCTTGTTTCGCACTCCTTCCCGCCCCCCACACCGAGGGGGGCCACAAACCCAGACTCCCATGGCGTCGGGAGCATCGCCGCTCGGCTCGGCGACCCTGGAAACTACAGATTCAACGCCAATTATGGCTGTTTTTACCGATTTATGCAAGGCCCCCTGCATATCCCCACCCCCCGGGGGTGCTGGGGGGGCCTGACCCCAGCAGTGTTTTTCGCCAAGCCGGAAGGCACGCATGTGCCAGGTTTAGTGCATATCCCTCCAGGCGTTCCAGCATGGCATGGCGTACATTTCCTTTCGCACCCCTTCTCGCCCCCAACACCGAGGGGGGCCCAAACCCGGACTCCAACTGTGTTGGGAGCTTTGCCGCTCATCTCAGCGACCCCAGAAACTATGGACTCGACACCGATTTCAGCTGTTTTTGGCCATCTTCACGTGGGGCCCCCTGCACCCCCCAACCCCCAGGGGTGCTGGGGGGGGCCTGACCCCCGCAGTGTTTGTCACCAGGCCGCAAGGCATGCGTGTGCTGAGTCTGGCACCAATTGCTCCAGGCATTGCACCGGGGCATGGCGGGCATCTTGTTTTGCACCCCTTCCCACCCCCCCACGTTGAGAAGGGGCCGAACCTGAACTCCCACGGCATCGGGAGCGTCACTGCTCACCTCAGCGACCCCAGAAACTACGGATCTGATGCCAATTTTTTCCGTTTTCGACCATTCTCACGCGCCTGGTGCCGCGTCTGGTGCCAATCGCTCTAGGCGTTGCAGCGGGGCCTGGCGGACATTGTGTCTTGCACCCCTTCCCGCCCCCCACACCGAGGGGGGGCCAAACCCAGACTTCCACGGAGTCAGGAGCATTGCCGCTCTCCTCGGCGACCCCAGAAACTACAGATTCAACGCCGATCATGGCTGTTTTCAACCGATTTATGCAGGGCCCCCTGCATACCCCCACCCCCAGGGGCGCTGGGGGGCCCTGACCCCTGGAGTGTCTGTCGCCAGGCCGCAAGGCACGCGCATGCCGGGTTTGGTGCGTATCGCTCCAGGCGTTCCAGCAGGGCATGGCAGACATTGTGTCTCGCACCCCTTCTCGCACCCCATGCTGAGGGGGGGACGAACCTGGACTCCGATGGTGTTGGGAGCATCGCCGCTCGCCCCAGCGACCCTGGAAACTGTGGATTCGACGCCGATTTTGGCCGTTTTTGACCATTTTCATGTGGGGACCCCCACATACCCCCACCCCCAGGGGCGCTAGGGGGTCTGACCCCACAGTGTTTGTCGTCAGGCTGCAAGGTGTATGCGTGCCAGGTTTCGTATCGATAGGTCCAGGCGTTCCAGTGGGGCATGGCAGACGTTTTGTCTCGCACCCCTTCTCACCCCCTATGCCGAGGGGGGGGGCCAGACCCAGACTCTGATGGCATTGGTACCGTCGCTGCTCGACCCGGCGACCACGGAAACTATGGATTTGATGCCGATTTTGGCCGCTTTTGACCATTTTCACGCGGGGGGCCCTGCGCACCCCTGCCCCCGGGGGTGCTAGGTGGCCCCAACCCCCGCAGTGTTTGTGGCCAGGCTGCTAGGCTTCCGCATGCTGAATTTGGTGCCAATCGATCCAGGCGTTCCAGCAGAGCATGGCGGACGTTGTGTCTCGCACCCCTTCTTGCCCCTCACATCGAGCGGGGGCTGAACCCGGACTCCAATGCCACCGGGAGCCTCGCCTGTCGTCCCGGCGACCCCGGACACTGTGGACCCGACGCCAATTTTGGCCGTTTTCGGCCGTCTTCATGTGGGACCCCCACATACCCCCACCCCTGGGGGTGCTAGGGGGCCCGCTCCCCACAGTGTTTGTGGCCTGGCCGCTAGGCTTCCGCACGCCGGGTTTGGCGCCAATCGGTCCAGGCGTTCCAGCAGGGCATGGCGGACGTTGTGTTTCGCACCCCTTCTTGCCCCCCACATCGAGGGGGGGGCTGAACCCGGACTCCAATGGCGTCGGGAGCCTCGCCGGTCGTCCCGGCGACCCCGGACACTGTGGACTCGATGCCGATTTTGGCCGTTTTCGGCCGTCTTCACGTGGGGACCCCCGTGTACCCCCACCCCTGGGGGTGCTAGGGGGGCCCAACCCCCACAGTGTTTGTGGCCAGGCCGCTAGGCTTCCGCATGCCGAGTTTGGTGCCAATCGGTCCAGGCGTTCCAGCGGGGCATGCGGACATTTTGTTTTGCACCCCTTCTTGCCCCCCATGTCGAGGGGGGGCTGAACCCAGACTCCAATGGCATCGGGAGCATCACCGCTCATCTCGGTGCCACTGGAAACTGTGAATCTGACGCCGATTGTGGCCGTTTTTGACCATTTTCACATGTGGACCCCCGTGTACCCCCACCCCCAGGGGTGCTAGGGGGCCCCAACCCCCGCAGTGTTTGTCGCCAGGCCGCAAGGTGTATGCGTGCCGAGTTTCGTGCCGATCGCTCCAGGCGTTGAGGAGCCTATGCGAGACATACATACATACATACATACATACATACATACATACACACACACACACACACACACACACACACACACACACACCCAGGCTCTTCTTTATATATATAGACTAGCTTTTTGTTACCCGGCGTTGCCCGGGTAACAAAATGATCTTCCAGAGTTTTGCACCCTTCTCGCCCCCCACGCAGACGGGGGCCGAACCCGGACTCCAACCACGTCGGGAGCGTCACCGGGCTCCTCGGCAACCCCGGAAACTATGGACTTGATGCCAATTTCGCCCGTTTTTGGCCGTCTTCGCTTCAGGCCCCCTGCCTCGCCCCCTGCCTTGGCCCTCTGCCTCAGGCCTCGGCGACCCCGGAAACTATGTAATGGGTCTGACGCCGATTTCGTCTGTTCTTGACCATTCTCATGCAGGGGGCCCCGTGCACCCCACCCCTGCGGCGGTAGTGGAGCCTGACCCCTGCAGTTTTTGTCACCGGGCCTCAAGGCATGCGCGTGCCGAGTCTGGCGCCAATCGCTCCAGGCGTTGCAGCGGGTCATAGCGGACATCTTGTTTTGCACCCATTCCCGCCCCCACGCTGAGGGGGGCCTGAACCCAGACTCCCATGGCATCGGGAGCATCGCCACTCACCTCGGCGACTCCGGAAACTACAGATTCAACACCAATTACGGCTGTTTTCAACCGATTTCTGCAGGGCCCTGTGCATACCCCCACCCCCGGGGGGGGGCTGCGGGGCCTGACCCCCACAGTGTTTGTTGCCACGCGCTTGCCAGGTTTGGTGCGCATCGCTCCAGGCATTCCAGCACGGCATGGCAGACATTTCGTTTTGCACCCCTTCTCGCCCCCCACGCGGAGGGGAGCCTGAATCCGGACTCCAACTGTGTCGGGAGTGTCGCCGCTCGTCTCGGTGACCCCGGGAACTACGGACTCGACGCGGATTTCAGCCATTTTTGACTATTCTCATGTGGAGACCCCCACATACCCCCACCCCCGGGGGCACTAAGACGGTCTGCCCCCCGCAGTGTTTGTCACCAGGCTGCAAGGTGTATGCATGCCAGGTTTCGTGTCAATCGGTTCAGGCATGCCAGCAGGGCATGGCGGAGGTTGTGTTTCGCACCCCTTCTTGCCCACCATGCCAAGGGGGGGGCGAACCCAGACGCCAACAGCATCGGGAGTGTTGCCGCTCGCCCCGGTGAGCCCGGGAACTATGGATTCAATGCCGTTTTCAGCCATTTTCGACCATCTTCTCACAGGAACCCCACGTACCCCAACCCCCAGGGGTGCTAGCGGGGTCTGACCCCCGTAGTGTTTGTCGCCAGGCCACAAGGCATACACATGCCAAGTCTGGCGCCAATCGTTCCAGGTGTCGCAGTGCAGCATGGCGGATGTCTCGTTTCGCACCCCTTCTTGCCCCCCATGTCGAGGGGGGAGTTTTGACCGTTTTCATACAGGGGCCCTGGGGCAGCCCACCCCCCCAGGGCGCTAGGGGGCCTGAACCCCGGAGTGTCCGTCGCCAGGCCGCAAGGCACGCTCATGCCGAGTTTGGTGCGCATCACTCCAGGCGTTCCAGCACGGCATGGCGGACATTGTGTTTCGCACACCTTCTCGCCCCCTACGCTGAGGGGGGGGGCAGACCCGGACTCTGATGGCGTTGATACCGTTGTCGCTCGTCCCAGCGACCATGGAAACTACGGACTTGATACCGATTTTGGCCATTTTCGACCATTTTCACACAGGGGCCCCTGTGCACCCCTGCCCCCAGGGGTGCTATGGGGCCACAACCCCCTCAGTGTTTGTGGCCAGGCCGCTAGGCTTCCGCCTTTGGTGCCAATCGGTCCAGGCGTTCCAGCAGGGCATGGCAGACGTTGTGTTTTGCACCCCTTCTTGCCCTCCACGTTGAGGGGGGTCCGAACCCAGACTCCAACGGGGTCAGGAGCATCGCCGGTTGTCCCGGCGCCCCTGGACACTGTGGACTCGATGCCAATTTCAGCCGTTTCCGGCTGTCTTCATGTGGGGGCCCCCGCGTACCCCCGCCCCCGGGGGTGCTACGGGGCCCTGACCCCCGCAGTGTTTGTGGCCAGGCCGCTAGGCTTCCGCATGCCGAGTTTGGTGCCAATCGGTCCAGGCATCACAGTGGGGCATGGTGGGCCTTTTGTTTCGCACCCCTTCTCGCCCCCCACGTCGAGGGGGGCCGAAACCCGGACTCCAACTGTGTCGGGAGCATCGCTGCTCATCTCGGCGACCCCGAAAACTACAGAGTCGATGCCAATTTTGGCCATTTTCAGCCATCTTCACATGGGCCCCCCCGTGACCCCCACCCCGAGGGTGCTAGGGGGGGCTGACCCCCGCAGTGTTTGTCGGCAGGCCGCAATGCACGTGCTTGCCGGGGTTGGTGCACGTTGCTCCAGGCGTTCCAGCACGGCATGGCGGACTTTTTGTTTTGCACCCCTTCTGGCCCCCCATGCTGAGGGGGCCCCAAACCCGGACTCCAGCGGCATCGGGAGTGTCGCCACTCGTCCCGGCGACCCCAGAAACTATGGACTCGATGCTTCTGCATGCCGCGTGTGGTGCCAATCGGTCCAGGTGTCACAGCGGGGCATGGTGGACGTTGTTTTTCGTACCCCTTCTCGCCCCCCACGTCGAGGGGGGGCTGAACCCGGACTCCGACGGCATCGGGAGCGTTGCCGCTCATCTCAGCAACCCCGGAAACTGTGGATTTGACGCCGATATTGGCCGTTTTTGAGCGTTTTCACTTGGGGACCCCCGCGTACCCCCACCCCCAGGGGCTCTAGGGGGGCCCAACCCCCGCAGTGTTTGTGGACAGGCCGCTAGGCTTCCGCATGCCGCGTTTGGCACCAATCGGTCCGGGAGTTCCAGCAGGGCATGGCGGACGTTTTCTTTCGCACCCCTTCTTGCCCCCCATGTCGAGGGGGGACTGATCCCGGACTCCAACGGCATTGGGAGCGGCACCGCTCATCTCGGCAACCCCGGAAACTGTGGACTTGACGCCGATATTGGCCAGTTTTGACCGTTTTCACGCGGGGACCCCCGCGTACCCCCACCCCCAGGGGCTCTAGGGGGGCCCGACTCCCGCAGTGTTTGTGGCCAGGCCGCTAGGCTTCCGCATGCCGAGTTTGGCGCCAATCGGTCCAGGCGTCACAGCGGGGCATGGCGGACGTCTTGTTTCGAACCCCTTCTTGCCCCCCACGTCGAGGGGGGGCTGAACCCGGACTCTTATGGCATCGGGAGCGTCGTCACTCATCTCGGCGACCCCGGAAACTGTGGCTTTGACGCCGATTTTGGCCGTTTTTGACCGTTTTCAAGCGGGGACCCCCGCGTACCCCCACCCCCGGGGGCGCTAGGGGGGGCCCGACCCCCGCAGTGTTTGTCGCCAGGCCGCAAGGTGTATGCGTGCCGAGTTTCGTGCCCATCGCTCCAGGCGTTGCGGAGCCTATGCGAGACATACATACATACATACACACACACACACATACATACACACCCAGTCTCTTTTTTATATATATAGATTAAGAGTTATAAATAAACTACAGAGGCTCTGTACCATAAAACCTGAATATTAAAATGACAATAATCAACCCCTTTGTTTATAACTTAACTGAGAGGAACTCAAAGGACAAAAACAAAAAAAATCCTATAGGATTTTTACCTTAGTGACTGACTACAACCAGCTTCCACTGCACATAGTGAGGCTAACCTTCCCTGAGAGCAGCCAAAGGGGTCTGTTCCCTGAGGCTTTTAACTTTATATCAATGAACTAATCACCCCCACCTGAGCCATTTACACTTGAGTAGTTCTCTCCCAACTAACCAGGTTCACATGAGACCACAATTTCATGACACCCACAAAGAACAGCAACCACGTGTACATCTTCCCTTTACACTTTTCTAGAGAACTCACCACAGTTCCAAACACAGGGAAAATCAACTTCCACAAAGATTGATATAGTGAATTGCAGGCTACAAGGAAGTGCAGCAATGCTAAGCTCTGTGCTCACACAAAATCTCTTCATGCACAACGATCCTGCAAGGGAAGTCTGAAAGGAAAGGCATTTCTAGGAGCACTTAAAGGAGAGGCTGGGGGTGATCCTGCAAGGAGGGAGGGAGGGAGGTCTGCATTTCTAGGAGCACTTAAAGGAGAGGCTGGGGGCGATCCTGCAAGGGGGGAGGGAGGTCTACGTTTCTAGGAGCACTTAACAGAGAGGCTGGGGGACGGAGCAAACAACAACAACAACAAAAAACAAAGCCAGCAATGAGTGGGCGGAACCAGCCCTAAAGTTAGGTTCTGAAACGCACGTTCCGGTGCCTTCCCCCTCCATGTCACCACTGCTCCGCTCCCTTGCTGCTGTAGCCAGTAAGCAACGCCAAGATGTTGCTTTTCCCTGTGAGGATTGGCTAAAATGGTGAAGGAGAGGAGTGATTTCCACTGCAAGGCAAGGCTTCTTTCAAAACTTAAGAGCTTTGCCCTCCCTTAGATTTGCCTCTGCTTGCAATTGAAATTCAAATTCAAATGGGCGGGAAATGGCCCTGTTTTCTGGTCCAATTAACAAACGGAGCCACACAAAAAAAAGCCACGAAGTGCAAAGCAAAAAAAAAAACGGAGCAAAAAAAACCCGAAGCAAAAAAAACAACGAGCCAGCAATGAGTTAAGTGGGCGGAGTCCACTAATTGTAACAACCGGAACGCCGTTCCGGGGCGTTCCGGCTGCATGACATCACTGCCCCTACCCCAATTGTAGGTCTTTTTTGGAAAGATCCACTAAACACACCATTTCTCTTGCATCTCTACCAACACAGGTGGGTGTGTAGGACACTTGCTCGCCACCTCATCCTTGCAGCAGTGGCAGCACTTACATTCACCATTGCCCCATGCCGACTTCTGCTACTGTTGCTGCCACAGTCTGTCCTTTTCTAGGTGAGACAGATAAATGCAGCAGCAGTGCTGGGGAGAAGGAGTTCACATGCTGTCCACTACAGCTACAAAACAGCTACTGGCGAGTAATGAACGGGAATGTCCCCTTCCCTTGAAGAGACCGCGGTGGTTACTGCAGCTACCACAGGAAGCAGGGAGGAGCCAGAAAATGTGGAACTCCTCCTGTGGGTGTTGCACATATTTCCTGGATCGTACCCAGGTTCCCCCCCCCCGGAAAACATATTTTTGTGTTCTGGTTTACTGATTTTTTAAAAATCAAATTTTCAACTGTGTGTACAGTTACATGCAACTGTGTATAAATAAGATAATAATAATAATAATAATGATGATGATGATGATGATGATGATGATGATGATGATGATGTGATGTACAGCAGGTGAACAATCAAGCAAGTTTCTCCACATGATCTAAGCAAGAAATCTTAATGACACTAAAGTGAAAGGCAATTCTAGATCCTAACTCAGTTGGCCTTTGGGGAAATTCTTTTTCAGACATCTCTCTGATTGCTTGGATGCTATATATCTGGATCCAGGCCATTCATCACACACACAAAAGGACAGGAAATATAAAAATGATTATACACTCCAGAAGATGTCTTAGCCAGCAGCTGCTCTAGAGTTCCTCGCGCTGAGCTCTTTTATTTGTACCTTCTTGATCAGTATATTACAGGCAAGCTTTTCCCTCCTTGGGAAATGAATCTTTGCCAAATATTCTGCAGTGTGCTTTTCCTGCATTCTTGTAAGGGTAGACTCTGGCATGCTGCTGGCTTTTCTACAGAAAGGTGGCATTACCTATAGACGGTTGAGCGTACCAATATGTCACCTATGGTAGGCCTAGAACCGCTCAGTGATGTGCCATCAACACAGACAGCAACAGCAGGTTGCCTGATAGAGTGTGAGAAGTCTAAGACAACAGCAAAGGCAATTATGAGAAGTATAAAGGTTTGTGCAGCATAGTGACTGAGCTAAATCTCAGTTTTGAATCTCACCTTATGCCCAAATGATATATTGCATTAAGAGCATACTTGCTTTTACTTAGTAAAAAAAACGCCATTGCAGGGATAGGGTTCAGTCCAGACTGTGGTATTTGGGGGATGGAGAGAAGAGAGGCTTTAACTCTTTGCCCTGCCATAGTACAGCAAAGATGTAGAACGGAATATGATCTATGTTTTGAATTAGAAAAGATGAATTGTAGCCCAAGCAGTGGTGTCATCTAAATGATTTAAGAACAGGTACTCACTTTTGATTGGCACGTGTCGGGACCCGCCCACCGGAAGTGACGTCATAAGCCAGAAGTGATGTTGTGGCAGGAAGTGACATGAAAAAAGCCCTTTTTGAGGCCTCAGATGATTTTAAACTGACCCAACAGTTGCAACAGTATTCCACAGCACCCCCAGAACATGTTAAGGAGGCCTGGGATCACGTTAAAACCCCAGAGCAACTCATTTTTAAGTGGCAAGGAAAGGAAAGGCTCCGCTCGCTGCCTGCCTGGCTCTGAGAACATGCAGGCAACTCAAACATGCAGGAAATTCAAACGTTGCAGAGGGTGGAGTTGACGAGTGGGCGGGCGAATGGGTGGGGCCAGCTGTAATCCTAGAAACCGGTACTCGCGTACCCCCTGCATGACATCACTGAGCCCAAGTATATTTTCTTTTGAGAATGGAACAATATGTGTTGAAGCAATGGCTATGACTTTGAATGGAGAACTAGGCTCACCTGAAGCCACTCAATTGATCTCAGAAGAGATTTGCAAATAGTTTTGAACATTTAAAATTTCTTTCATAGCCCATAATATGCACATAAATGTATAATTGCATGTATCATCTTAACAAAACAAACAAGGACACTGCTAATCCTCAACACTCTATCCACTATTTGCAATATGTATTTAAGCCATACCTGTGAGTTTCAATTGGCAAAAATGATCACTTATCTCATATGTTCAACCATCATGAGGAAGTAATGACATACATATGGAAAAATGGCATATTTGCTTTAGGAGACAATTGTCTAAAATAGATAAGATTGGCAGAATTTGGGAAAAAGAAAATACCTGGGGAAATAAATACAAATGTTTCGCATATTCCTGCCAATGCCTAGGCTAAACTGAAGACCTAAAACACTATTCTACACATTTCTGGTTTTTTTCCCCCTGCTGTTTAACTGTTTATTTTCTCTAACTCTCATCTGGCAATAAGAGAAAATAAATGTTGACAGCAACAGCTGTTGTTCCTGCTGCTTTGAATTACGCTGACATAGTTTAATCATTCTGCAAAAGCAATCATACTACCTTTCCAGGTATAATATTGGCATTTAGAATAATATTTTGATTTGCTGTTGCAATCTGCTCATAAAATAAACCAGCTACCCAAACTATGAATGTGAATGAAATACATGCAGATGTAATTGTTTATGTATTTGATCTTATAAAAAGCAGAGAGAACTACAGACTCAGGCCTAGATCTTACTGAGGTGCAGAAGCATCACATGGGGGGGGGCATGGGGGCCATTGCTCCAGGTTCAAAATTCTTAGGGGCACAAAAATTTGTATCGGGTTTAGGTAGCATCAGGAGAGCATGCTCAGGTGGCTTGGACCATTTTGTCCAAGCTGTGGCAGCATGTCCAGGCGCACAGCGCACTTCCCGAATTCGAGAATTGGGCAGAGTGCCTGGCACTTCTTGCCCAGGCACTTTTGAAATCATCTGGGACACGGCAGCAAGGTCCTGCACATGTTGTAATGATGTGGGCATCACGACTGCAAGCGTGGGAGGGGGCGCAACATTTGCAGGGGGCATATAGGGAGCGCAGGGAAGGCATGCTACACCTCTGAGGTAACTGTCCTAATTCAAGCTTGTGAGGCAAAACCTTCCTGGCGGAACTATCCTTCTTGGCATGGCCTAACCAGCTACACACACCCCCAACCCCCAGTCAGTCTGGGATAAGTGAAAAAAAATCCCATTCCCAGGACAATCTGAAGTACAGCAAAACATTTCTACCTGGCAATCAGCTCGCGGTAGCCTCAGACTGTATCTTGGACGGGCAGGTTCCATGTGTGGCTCTTTGAGGCCTCAGTGCTGCAAAGCAGCCCAACAAGCCCTACCTCCTTTTCCCTTCAACAAAGAGTGCTTCACCAACGAGGCAACTTCACCTGTAGGGTGGAAGCTGGGCTATTGACACCTCTGGTCCCATGCCAGGAATTGATGTTACTAGAGATTACTTTTCCAAGGCTGCTGTTTCTGTTGCTCTCTGAGTAATGATGCTGGATGATAGGAGGTTGCAGATAGTGCAAAATAAATATAATCGTGGGTTTCCACAAAGCAGCAATATAGGTTGTAAATGATTACTTAAATTGTATAGATGTAATTATTTTGAACAGGTTAAATTAAAATCTACACATGTCAGTGAAGCAATGTAATACAATTGGGTGTTTTTGTTTTGAAGTGGCAACTGTTATATATCTCCCTCGCTCTGTTCACGGTTTGTTTCTTGTATTCTGCCAAATTATAAACCTACATCAGGTTTTTCATAAAACAAATTTGAGCAGAATGTTTTGATAGATAATAAGTATAAAGTTTACCAAGTTTAAAAGGTTAAAACACACGGCTGTTTCATTTAGCCATTTCTACCAAAATCAAGGAAAACAAAATTGTGTATACACTGAATGCATCCTTTCATTTTAATAAGAAATAACAATAGTTTATATAAACAGCAATTATAAGGTTTCCTGTGTTGATACAAAGCTCATATCAACACTATGACTTGCTTGTTATGTTTCACTGCTATGGTACTTTAGTCCATGGTATTTTCTATCCAAATTCAATTTTGTTAAATCAAAATTTTTCTTATTCTCTCAGCAGCTGCTCTTTGCAAAGAGGCAGTTTTCCCAATGAGAAGCATCCCACAGAAGCAATTAACCCAAATATAAAGCAAAAGAAGGAAAAAATATTTTTTGTGTTAGTTAATTCTTGGCTATGGCAAACTATTGAAAAACCCAAGGTTTCTGTTTAGACTCAGGAAAGACTTTTTTTTTACATAAAGGAAAATAAAACGGGTAATTCACATGAAGGATTAAAAAACCATGCACAATTGGCTCAATGAAATCAATCAATCAATCACTAGTATTTATATACCGCTTTCCAACACAAAGTTCACAAAGCGGTTTACAGGCAAATAATAACATTAAATGGCTCCCTGTCCCAAAAGGGCTCACAATCTAAAAGAATGGAGAACACCACCAGCAACAGCCACTAGAAAGACACTGTGCTGGGGTGAAGAGGGACAATTGCTCTCCCCCTGCTAAATATAAGAGGACACCACTTGAAAAAGTGCCTCTTGCCCAGTTAGCAGGGGCTTGTTTAAATATTATTGAGGATGGTGGAGAAGGTCTGAAAATCCTATACAAGGCTACTTGTTTTGTGCTCGTGATTTAGGTGGTGCATATCCAAGTAGGATAAGAAAGCTAGGGCTGTTTTGGCATATCCACTGGCAGAGTTCCACAGAGTGCCGCCCCAGGTACATCATACAGTAGACATGGTCCTACCATTTTGCGGGGTGTGTATGTGTACTGGAGTGGGAGGAGCGGGGGGGGGATATCAGAGTGCTGCTGGAGTGGGACAGCAAAGAGGCAGCTCACCTCTCCGAGAAGCAAGTGTTGTTTGACCTGTTCGTCCTCCCTCTCTACTGGGTTTTCAGTACCTTAGTAGTTTACAAAAACAAGAACTGAGTTTAGGTAGCAATTTTCAACATTTTTCAGCACATGGCCCACTGACAAGGTGCTAAAATTGTCAAGACATACTACCAATTTTTAAATACATTAAATTATCACATTACAATTAATGAGTACAATTTATTTAACTAAATCATTACATGACAATTGGTCAATTTTTTATCAGAAGTGTCCGAAAGTGTTGGAAAAGAAATGTCAGATGGAGCACGTGATATACCGGGAAACTTTGGGGTAGAGGCAATGAGAAAGATGAAATATTTTAACTAATCATACTGCAGTTCCTCCCTCCTCACACACATATAGCAAAACAACTTGAAACTTGACCCAGTTCTGAGATTTCATGCATGCAAGATATGCAGCACAATAATTTTAGAGCTAGAACAAGTCAGTTGTTGCTGCTGATACTTAGTGAGAACAGAGATGTAAATTTCTTCGCGGTTGTTGGAAATGTAGAGTCCCAATTGTGTTTAAAAGGATTTGGAACTCAAATGTGCCTCAGTGTTGTGATTTGAACGGCCTTATCCTCAAACCTAGATGTATGTGAATAAGTTTGGGTAACTGGGTGTCAAAGGAAATCTGGACATGCACAAAGGAGCACTCATGACTTTTGACACACTAAGGTCAATCCGACTTTCCAGCACCAATGCAACCACAATGCAGTCCCATGGTAAGGGAACAAACATTCTCATACCTTGTGGAAGCCTCCATGACTTCCCCTCCCCCAGTGCAGGATGCAGTATAAGCTCCATAGGCATGGCTGTATTGGTGCTGGAAAGTTGGATAGAGTTGGCCTGCAAGTTGTGTTAAGGTAAACCCTGTGGCTCAGCAATGGTCACTATAGTCCTATTCAGGCATTATAGACCCATTGTGAAGGGAAAAAAGCTACCAGCCACAATGACAATATGCCTCTTAGCCATGCCCTTCCAAAGGCCATACACCCAATGCAATCTCTGCAGAGAAACAGTGTGACTTAGAGTGCAATCCTAACCTGGAGTTAGGCTGGCACAGTTAGGCCAGCAAAGTTTGGCTGGCACAAGGGACATCGTAAAGTTTGTTTGGATCATTCTCGGAGGCTGAGAGGCCAACATACAGACGTGCGCCATCCTTCCTGACTCCTCGAGTGATCCAAACACATTTTACAATGGCCCGGTGCTGGCCAAACTTTGCTGGCTTAGTTTACGCCGGCCTAACTCCAGTTTAGGATTGCGCCCTATTGTATGCCAGTGCAATGACAGCCCCACCAGTGCAGAAGCCCACCTAGAAAGGACGCATTATTGATGCTGGTGCAATGTTGGAATGTTGGAAAATGGAGAGATTTGAGCTTACCTGTGAATTCCCCTTCTTAGTGGACTCCATGGCAGGGTCAGTCTTTGGAATCTGAGAAGTTCTTCCTTCTCAGGCAGGCAGGTCTTACAAAGTCTTCCTCCCATGTGAAAAAAACCACCACTTTCAAACACCTAGTTGTGGACCCAACCAAGGGGACACTTCAGGGCATAGCAAGGAACGAGGAGTGCCACCCCTTCGCCAGCTCCCCACCCCTTGCCACACCCCCATGCTATGCAAGGCTCCATTTTGGAGTTGTATAGGGGCAAGAGCAGGTAGGCAAGCTCCCACTGCCTCGCCACCACCCTCCCCACACTCCACCAGCGTGACGCCTGGGCCATTTGCCCCCCTGTGGTCGTCGTCTCCATTGGGGCGTCTGCGGGGGGGAAGGACAGTACCTGCCGATGGTGGGCGTACTTCCGTTGACGCTCCTGGTGATGGTTGCGCTTCGATAAACAGGCAGGAGACGCAGTTGTCCTAGGCAAGGCTTTTATTCGAGTCAGACACTTTACATTCATCAGTGCTGCATTTAAAGGGGCCGCGTTGCATCACGGGCCCCTCTGAGGGTCTCTCTCGCTCAGCCCCTCGGTAGGCTATGAGGACTGGCGGCGAGGGCCGCTTTGGGGGGCCTCGCTCTGGTTGGACCTCCTGTGGGGCTCGGCCTCCCGTTCCTCAGGCAGGCTGATGTTCAACAGGGCAGCAGTCTGGGTTCCTTGGAGCCCACCCGTCGGGCCTGGACGCACCTCTAAATAAGATGGGGGAGGGCGGAGCAGCCCCCTTCCTATGGGGGAGAGCCCTGGGCGCCACGCTCTTACAGCTTCCAACAAGGGGTCCGGTTCCTGTCTAACAAGGCCTTCGGATCGGCCTCCAGTGATTCCTCCGTCTGAGGCAAGAAGGGGAGGAGGATGGCCAATCCCCGTGGCCCCTTCGGCCACTGGACCTCCGTCCCATGCCCAAGAGCGACCGCTCTCTGGCCTGTCCAGACCATAGAGTTATTATACATAGAGAGGGCATGACGTCACATACTTGAAGCTTCTGGGTATAACCCCGCCCCTTTTTTCCCCTTTCCCATCCCTCCTCCCTCCTCCCAGCGTCCAATCAGCGAGCGCCTTGTGATTGGGCCACGCCCCCTTCCTTCCCTCAGTCCCCTTCACAGCCGCTGGTATGTTCAGTAATATAATTCTGCGGAATTAAACCTTGGAATTGCATATTAACTCATAATTAGGTTACCACTGATGTTTCTCCACGATCACACGTTGTTTTTTTGGTAAGTTTTTGCTTCAGGAGTAAACGATTCAGCCCAAAACATCATGCGAAAACCCATTGGAAATCATTGGAATCAGCATTGTTGTGGGTATATTTACGTCACAGCTAACCCCGCCCCCTGGATTCACTCGCTGGCCTATCTAGGTAATGGAATGGCCACCCTTTGGTCCAGACCTCTTATGAGGCCTGGAGCCCCGGAAGCAGGCCCTGCCCCTTCCTGTGGGCGTGCCCTGGGGCTGTCTACTAATGCAGCCTTCAGGCCAGGTGTGGGGCCTTGGGCTTGATAGAGGCTGGGTCTGTTCAAAGGGGCTTCCCTAAGGCTTCCCTGGCCCCGCCCTTTAGGCTTCAGGCCTACAGGGCTTGGGGCCAGCTCTCCTGAGCTTCCCTGGTTCGTTCCCCCCTCTTTCTGGGGGAAGGGGTGCCAGTCCACCTCTGCCCTGACTCCGGGTGGGCTGCTCATCCCTGACACCCCCCAGGAGGGGGCGGGGAAGGCCCCTTGAGCTCCCTGCTGCTCTTCCACAGGCCCTTCTTCTCTTGTCCCCCTGTGTCCCGGTGGCTGCTTCGGACCCCCCAGGGCCCCGATCCTGGTGGTCTTCGCCCCCTTGTGACCTCAGGTAAGTGCCTGCGGCCGGCGGGGGGGCCCAGGACACCCCGCGGGGGTGACACCCCCTCATAATGGTAGGGTCACCATACCAAACACCTCTAATTATGAGTGCTTATGAGAATGCCTGTGACGTGCAGTTGCACATCGCAGCCCTTTACCCTCCCCCCGCCAGACGCGCTAGGCAAAGGGCACAAAAACACGCTCCGCAGATAGGCAGCAGTGCTTGGGAGAGGCGCGGTGACAAGAGAGCCTTCTGGGCATTCCTCCTGGCTCCCTCAGTTTGGTCCTGGATTTTGAGCCCTCCTGTACCTCCCTTATGTTCAGTCCGAGAGTAGCTGGTTGCACTTTGTGGGCCGGGTAGGAATCTTTTGCTCACAGACTGATTGGCCTTGGCTGGTTGCTTTTTTGCCTACCCCAGACTGGCATTTGGATCCGGGAATTTTTATTATTTATTGTTCCTTTCCTCTGGTCACTTTGGGCAGGAGGCATGCGGGCCTGGGTAGTTAGGGCTCCTCTTGCTGTGCATTCTGAGGCAGCAAGGCTGGGGGGGTGGGCCAGGACTGTTCAAACGATACTGGTCTGGGTCGGTGGGGCTGGCTGGCAACCCCCCTGGCTGGTTCGGGCAAAGGTCAACTCGGGCTTGTCCTGGGGCCTGTGCTGTCCAGCTGCCTCAACCCACTCAGGTTGGCATTGATGAGCCCCACTTGGAATTGACCAACAGTGGGCTTTGAGTAGGGTTACCAGATACAAACTGGGACAGAATGCCTATATCGTTAACCATTGTGTAAAAGAGGGAATTTGGGCAGGCGCATCTTTTGAAACCCTTCCATGATGAGCTGCACCTGCTGCCCACTTCCTTGATGATGTGATAGCTTCTGTTCCTCTAGCTCAGTATGCTCCTCTCCTCCACATTTCTCCATCCTCTTTGTCTCCCTTTTTCTTTTCCAAGTCAGGGAGTAGAAGGAGAAAGGAGCAATGGAGGCACGTAGGCAGACAGAGATGTGCACCCCCATCCCCCCCCAAAACCCTGCACATTGACTCTGCAATCGCTTGTTTTCCACTGATTTAGACATGAAGGAGAGTTCTTTTGGGGGATAAAAGGCAAATGGAATTGCCTTGCCATGATTTTTTTCAACAGTTAAAAATTTACCCAAATAGCTGCAATATGTGCAATAGCAGACTATGCACTGCCCAGCATCTTAATGTTAAATACACACACACACACACACACACACACACACACACACACACATGGATACTTGCTAAAGAGAAGAGGTACCCATTTCCACTCAGATATTTAACCTATACAGACCCGAGTGGTGGAGATACTTAAGCCTTGAAGAATTGACAGCTCTAGTAACTTACACCAATTTTTAAAAAAGCATCTCTGGGACAGAATAGGAATACTGGTTTATTGGGCACAAGAAACAGAACATAAAGACTTTCCCTGATAAACAAGGACAGTTTGGAGCATATTATATTGCTGCTGAACCACAGTAGGAGAATTGAACGGATTGGATGTCAAGAGTTCCTCTGTTTCTTGCAATGCATGGCTGGTTACCTCGCTGTCCTCTCCTTGCTCTACAGCCCACGACATCCTTAACTATGCCTTGTTACAAGTCAGTTGCACAAGAGCTGTCTTGGTTATAAAGCAAACTCCCTCTTCTGACATAGCTGGCTGGGACTAGCTCACTGTGGGAAATTCAATCCATGTGCATGTTGAAGAACCTTCAAAGCATTCTGAACGCTTCCATTTCAGTAGTACTATGTGGGTATCGCTTATCCCAAGTGCTTGGGACCAGAAGTGCTTTGGATTTTTCCAGAATATTTGCATATACATAATGAGAGAGTGCTTATCTATCTATCTATCTATCTATCTATCTATCTATCTATCTATCTAT
>JAJKFI010000034.1:954000-967311 GCA_029204185.1 Lerista edwardsae
TATCTATCTATCTATCTATCTATCTATCTATCTATCTATCTATCTATCTATCATGGCTGGGCAAGAGAGTTTGATGGCCCCATCTTACTACTCCCCATGCTGTGATGCAGCAGCACCAACATGTGGGATACCAATGCTGTATCTCACAGGAGAGTTTTGGCCTCTTGAGTCCTCAGTGTAAGAGAACATTTGTTCCCTTCCTCTGGGGTAAGCCCCAGCAGCTGCTATGGATCATCTAGGACCTGTACCAGCTCAATATCTGGTGCAAGTCCAAATTGATTTGGGTAGACTGTGGGCTAGGACCCACCAATGGGTCACAAGCCAATGTCAGGTGGGTCACGAAGCATCTACAGCAGTCATACTGAAAATATGGGAAGATGAGCTGCATTCTCAGGAAAGCAGCAGGTTCTGGCATCACAATGACAGCAGTTCTGGCCATGATATCACTTCCAGTGGATCCTGGACAGATTGTCCTTCTAAAAAGTGGGTCCCAGTGCTAAAAAGTTCGAGAAACACTGTACTGGTGTAGACAGTTTGAACCAGGGAAGAGGGTCAGGATTTGGCGGGCACTGTAGTTGAGGGTTAGGGTTATGTAGATTTGAAGGTGTTGCTTGCCTCTGGCAGGAATTTCAATGGGGAATGTTCCAGGGAAATTCTGAATCCAGAAAGGCATGAAGGCAACCTCCAGCGGCCCAGGAGGCTTTTCTTTGACCCAACCGGTCCCAGTAGTGTAGCCCAGCAGCAAGACTGGATTCAGCTAACTTCCACTCCCTGCACATGAGGCACACCATGGAGTAAAACATAATGGTATTTATTAAAACTACAGCTTACAGCATAGAGGCTTAGACAGCCCTTCAAAGCACAGCATAGCTAACGCTTAATGCAAAATAAGAAAAGCTATCTCCTACATCTTACTACCTATTGCTCACCCAGCAGAGAGTAACAGGTGTTTTGAGGAGCAAGATGGTCTTCCCAGACAACTTCAAAGTCTGTCTCTTTGTTCTCTTTTCTCCAGTCCTTTCCCAGCCTGTGAGGCTTCTGCTCTTCCCCCTCCCAACCAGAGATTCAAAGCTTCTGGTATAGATAGAAGTTATCCTTGAGCTGCTTTCTCTGGAAGGCACTTTATCAGGTCTCCTGCCCAGCGAGCCCAGGCATAACACCGTCCAGTGAACAAATTCCCACCAACAGGATACAGAGAGGGGGCTGGGAAGATAGGCAGCTGGTCTCAAAATGGAGCCAAGACAGGCCTAGTCTTCCATTGTTCACGACACGCTCCCCTTTCGGGAAGAGGGGTTACACCTCCACCGCTCTGTGTCTTTAACTGGCTACAATGCTCAGGCGAGGGCACACTTGAAACAAAAACTTACTCTACGTTTCTTCAAAGCTGTATAGCTCTAGCTATTCACTGGTGATACAATGCAGCAGTGCAATTAGAACATTGGTGCAATTACTAGCAGAGATAGCTAATATTTCCAAAGTAGCCATTTTGCCTTTTACAATTTCTGCTTATCCTGACAAGATGCTGAAGGCCAGCTCTTCCCAGAGGGGGAGAAGGGAGCTCCAGTTTTGCTGTTATGCTAGCAGACTGATGGACTACTTCAGTGGTATTAAAACTTTTTAGACTGGGACCCATTTTTCAGAATGGCACTTGTGTCGGGACCCACTGGACATGATGTCATTAACCTGGAAGTGATGTGGCAAGAAGTGACATCATTAAACAGGAAGTGCTGTCATTGTAACATAATGACACTCCTGAAATGCAAATTGGCATTCTCGGACTGCAGCATACTCGGACTGCAGTATAACCATGAAACATCCATGACAGAAAGCAAGATTAGAACAAAATATTATGTAAAAGCACTGAACTAAAACCAAAATTAAACCCTCACTTGAAAATTCAAACTTTTAACACTTACAAAAGGAATATAACAAGAGTAAGGTCTGCAGTTTCCGAGATGGCTGCTCCCAGCTTTCCACGACCCACCTGACATCAGGTGGCGACCCACCAAGTGGGTCTCAACCCACAGTTTGAATACACTGGACTACTTCATAGAATCAACACATTGTTAAGTAGTTCAGGATTAGCTAGTATTTCTTATTTTGTGCATTATGTGTTATTTACTTAAATATGCCTTGGGCAGCCCAATCCTAACCAGTGCTGGTGCACAGTGTATGTTCAGCCCACTCTATATCTTACACTGGCTAGGAACAGGCCGAAGGTCTACTCAGGGTAATGGGACAGTCATCCTCTACTGAATGGGCCTACATGGCAATGCCACCCCTGCTGCAGCCACCAGGGTTCTCCCTCCCCTCCCTCCCTCGCCTCCACCGCTTCCGAATGCAACCACAGCTATGCTCCAGTTGCATCTAGAGGGTGTGTTCTGAGGCCTTCTGAGGCCCGGGGGATCCTCCCTTGACCTCAGAATGCCTTCTAAGCCCTTTAAATATCTCTTCTGGTACCCCTCCCCAAAAAACTAACCCTCTAAGGCCTCCCAAAGGTCTCAGAACACTGTCTGGATGTGACCAGAGCCCAACTCCAGTTGTGTACAAAGGGGGTGAGGAGCAGCCCTGGAAGATGTGCCCCCCTGGGCACACCTTCCAGCTATGCCATTGCATGAAACAGAAAGCAGCTGGGAGCTCAAATTTGGTTGACATATATGCCCTGCCCAAAGGCAAAATGCAGAAAAAATGCAGTTCACAAAATGATATTGTTCAAACCACCCATTCCAATAACTTTTCTCTGGCTGCCACTATGAAGAGGCAGTTTACTGGGATTTCCAGTCCATGGGATGGTTCACTTATTGTTATAGTATATTTTTCAGCGTAGAGTGGGTTTTAAAAAATATTTTACCCTACCCTACCCTGAGATCTACAGAAATGTCACGGGGTAGTGGTGGAGGGGAATTGGCCTGGGGTATTTATGGCAGTTTTGAAGTGCACGTTGTTTTAAGTGTTATTTTTGTGGTGCTAGGTATTGGCTCAGGTTTAAAGTACCCAGCTGGAGCCTGAAGCACACAATAGTTTGCACTGATACAAAAAAATCACCCAGCCTTTTACTAATACAGACATTGATTTCCATCACTGAATCCCAGTCTTTCACCTATACTATTATGCAGCAGGAATGCAAAAAAGGAATGGGTTTTTTTGGAGGGGGGAAGATCCAGAGGACTGAAGGATTGATTACCTTCAGCAGTGCTAATGACAGAGGAAAAAGACAGGCTTCTGAATCATTTTGGGATGACTTTTTTTCTTTTTCTTCATTTTTATTTTATTTTTTTGGTGGTGATGTCAAATACTTTGGAAACCGCAAGAGGTCAAAACAAGACTTCTAGCCAGGGCTCTGCTGATCCCCACCCCACAATTCTCTAATGCCAAGTGGATTATCGGGAAAAAAGGTGAACTTTTTTTTCCCCTTTTTCTTTTGCATTTGCTCAGAGGAATGACCTTTTGATTGTTAGCGTTCAAATACTACAGTGATGAGCACCACAGAAATGCACATAAATAAATAAAAAAAGAGAGAGGAGCATAAATAAATGATAAGGTCTGTGGAAAGCAAGCTTTAACCGGCCTTTTTCCACTTGAAAATGCATAACTGCTTTCACCCTGGAGATAAACTGCACACCTCTGAAACCACTGACTAACTTCTCTCCAATTTCTCAGTTTTCCAAACAATGCAAAGCTTTTTAAAAATAAATAAATAAAAGGAATAGCATTCTTGCTGCTTCTTTTCCTCTATCTAAAGTATGCATTAATTTAGCCACAATATTTCTATGCTGCTTTTCTTAAATGCCCAAAATGGCCTACAAAAACTAAAAATGTAGTTTTTAAGTACAGCTGCTTGCTTGCTAAACAAGCCACAGTAAAAATGGTTTGCAGCACTTACAAACAGCAGACAAAGAAAAGCCTATCCTGACTTCCACAAAATATTAAAAAAAGCAGGCTATGACGCATAAGAGCAGTGGCACCAAACCAGTGTGTCCCAGGGGGAGGGCAGAGCTCTAAGTTTTGCAAGGAGCCTTACTTTGCTGTGGAAATTGCTTCTTTCCCCCGCTGTTTTAGCCAATCCTCATGGGGGAAAAAGCAATGTCTGGCATTGCTTACTGGCTACAGTGGCAAGTGAGAGGAAAGATTTACATGACAGGGTAAAGCTCCTTGCAAAATGTAGAGCTCCGCCTCCCCTGTAGGGATGCCACTGCACCCAACAGCTACTGCTGAATCCTGTGCTGGAATTGAGCAGGCTGTAATTAAAGTCTCAGACTGCTCAATGAGACTTCTTGAGTCTGCGTCAGCTGTTTCACTGCACTTCACTTAGCAGGACTCCCCCCAAACCAATTGCAACCCACTGCCAGGTTGCAATCATGAAACTGGGTCACAATAGTTTTTTCCTTCATTTCCGACATTTGGGTAGCCCTGCGAAAGCTTTTGCAGAGCTCCATGCCATGCACCCCCCAGAGCCCAGCACTGCCACAGGAAAACCAAATGTAGCCCCTGTTGCCCCAGGCAACTACGTGATCCTGGGGATCACGTTGCTGTCTTCCACCCTCCCCAGCTGCTTAAAGGAAAAGAGCAGAGGCTTTCAGGCTGCAACACCCCAGCTTGAAAACTTCTGCCCTAAGCTGATTTACAAACACCTCTCATCGGCTTCATTGTGCCAAATGTCCTTCCTCCATCATTCTTGTCTTTCCCCCTTTCCTCTCTTGCTTCCTCCAAAACATCAAAGTGAACATTGGAGCCCTTAGTGTACTCGTATCCTCTTAGCCCTCTGCTTAGGAAACCTGTTGCATTGACCTTTTTTGGGGGGGGAGGGGACATTTGGGGCACTTCCCACCTCTCTTTTCCATGATTGATGATTACCCTTTAAGGCCTCAAAATATCCAACCCTATCTTGCCCTGCTTAACTTCAACAGAGTGTCCTGGCTAGGGCTCAGGCAAAACCATTAAATTTTCCTTAATTTATAATATATTGTGTATCATTATAATTTGTATATATGTATGTATGGATGTATGGATGCATGTATGACTCTGTTTAGCTGCAAAACAAAAACTAAACAATGGCAAAAACACGCGCCGTCTTTAACATTAAGTGGGCAGGTGAGAGTTCCTGGCATTAAAGTTGTCCCCACTGTATATATTTCATTTGCTCCCTCTCCCTTTTTTCATAGGATCATAGAGTTGGAAGGGACCCACAAGGTCATCTAGTCCAATCCCCTGCCTGTAGCAGGAAATCCTCCTACAGCATCTCCAGCAGGTGCCTGTCAGGCCTCTGCTTGAAAGTCTCCAGAGGGAGAATCCACCACCTCCCTGGCAATCTGTTCCACTGTCGTACTGCCCTTATCGTCAAGAAATTCTTCCTGATGTTCAACCAGAATCTCCTCTTTTGCATTAATTTTAAGCATTAATAGTCCAAATATATACCCACAGCCTATTTTTTAATAAATTGGATTTTTTTCTTTTAAATAATTCTTTTAAAAACAACAAATGGGGGGCACTAATATTCCCTTCCTGGGCTACCCACAGCCTGGCCCAACAGCTGCCAGCCCTGCAACAATCACTATCATCCAATGTCATCATGAAAACTAGGGGGGAACACCCCAGCCCCTCTATAATGCAATTAAAGGGAAAAGAAAGGGAAGAAATTAAAATATCTCAAGTTGTGTCCCATTAAAACATCATCCTTTGGGGTGAGAGGGAGAAGATAATCTCTCGGACAAACACAGGTCAAGCCTGAATTGCCCAATCTGCACAGTTGCATTGCGGCTCAAACATGCTATTATTCTACACACCCTCCCCCCAGTTCATCCCCATCACCATGGGAGCTGGTCACTTCCCTTCATACTATGAGGTGACGTGGCAAAATCCTACAATTCCTAGGGATTGGCCCAACATTATCACTCCAGAAATGCATAAAATGAAGTTCAACAGGGACAAATGTAAAATTCTGCACGTAGGCAAAAATATCCAAAGACCAATGGGAGATACTTGGCTTGACAGCACAACAATGTGAGAGGGATCTTGGAGTTGTAGTGGATCAGAAGATGAACATGAGTCAGCAGTGCATTGCGGCTACAAAGAAGGCTACTGCAATTTTAGCCTGCATTAATAGAACCATAGCTTCCAGTCGCAAGAAGTTGTGGTTCCACTTTACCCTGCATTGGTGAGACTTCAACTGTAGTACTGTTACAGCTGGTGTTGGGCCTAGCTACTGCCTTCCACTTTATGTTCAGATCTAGCCACTGTCTCACATTTCTCAGAGGTGGGGGAGCTGCCTGCGTGCCCACTGAGCAGTTCCCATGAGAAGCACATTTTGAGACGTTGGACTCAAAACAAAGACTTTAGCAGCCGCCCTTGGTTGATGTTATGAGAATGGGGTAATAAGATGTCCAAAACTCTGAATAATGTTTATGTTTTATGTGTACCAATTAAGCTAGGTACCCTCCACCCTAATGAGGGGAACAACTCCTATTCTCATGTGTCCATCCCATTATTTTTAGCACGTGACTGATAAGATGTCCCTTATCTGTCACAAATGCATAGGTCTTCTAATGAGAGGAAAGTCTCCACTTGTTGAATGATGTGACCAGTGGTGTCATCTAAATGATTTAAGAACAGGTACTCACTTTTGATTGGCACGTGTCGGGACCCGCCCACCAGAAGTGACGTCATAAGCCAGAAGTGATGTCGTGGCAGGAAGTGACATGAAAAAAGCCCTTTTTGAGGCCTCAGATGATTTTAAACTGACCCAACAGTTGCAACAGTATTCCACAGCACCCTCAGAACATGTTAAGGAGGCCTGGCATCATGTTAAAACCCCAGAGCAACTCATTTTTAAGTGGCAAGGAAAGGAAAGGCTCCGCTCGCTGCCTGCCTGCCTGCCTGGCTCTGAGAACATGCAGGCAACTCAAACATGCAGGAAATTCAAACGTTGCAGAGGGCGGAGTCGACGAGTGGGCGGGCGAATGGGCGGGGCCAGCTGTAATCCTAGAAACCGGTACTCGCGTACCCCCGCGTACCCCCTGCATGACATCACTGGATGTGACCCATGTAGTAGTTTGTCATATATCATTGTGCTGTCAGATAATTTGTTTTTTGCCAATTAGTACTGATTCCTGATAAGTGAGCACCTAGCCTATAAAAGCCTCTGTATTTGCCCATAGCTTTGCTCCCTTTCGAGCCTTGTGATCAATGCTGAAGGCTGCATTGCATGGAGTGAGTGCCTTGACATGCTGCTGTATTGGAAAATGTGGAAGATTACCCCGAGGAGGCAGTGGATGGTGCGGACAGTGGCCCTTGGTTCAGGAAAGCACAGGGTTAACACCAGGACTGGGCTTGTATTGTAGCAAGGATAAGGAACACCTGAGGGAGGCAAAGACTGTGGGTTGTAGTTGTGGAGCGAGTGGAGGTTTGCTGACTTATTGGATTACTGGTTTCACTAACTAACTGGACAATGGATGTAATGGGCTTATTGGACTGGACTGGCGTGGTGAACTGATACATTGACTGAATTACTGACTTGACTAAGGACTGGTGATTATTGGAGGTCAACTGCTCTGAAGCTGGAGGAGGAGACCTGTGGCAAGCCACTGGGGGAGGGCTACCTCTCTGTTGGTGCTGGGGTCTAGTAGTTGGTAGATATTGCCAGGGCTAATTGTATCTGGGGTACTAATTAGCTTAAGCAGGCATAGCCTTTAGGGGGAAAGTTTGGAGCAGGGGCTTTGGCAAGACAGCTCCCAGACTTTGTCTGTAGAGTCACCTGAAATGCTGCCTGATGATGATGATTAATGTTCCATGCCTAAAGATGCCTGTATGCTAGCCTTATATCTGAAACTAATGTAAGTCTGTGCCTGGAGATGCCTCTGGAAGTCTAGAAGTACTCCTGTAAGTTAACACTCTTATGTTTAGAATATCCAATAAAGTTTTTTTTATGCCAGCCTTGGGCTAGACTTGTTCTTTCCACAAGAACCCCCAGCCCACGGCCATTGCCACGGGCCGGAACAAGTACTGTGTTCAATTCTGGGCACCTCAGTTCAGGAAGGATGCAGCCGAACTGGAACAGGTTTAAAGAGCAAGGAAGATGATCAAGGGTCTGGAAAACAAGTCCTATGAGGAAAGGTTGAGGGAACTTGGTGTGTTTAGCTTGGAGGAGAGAAGGCTGAGAGACAGGCCGGGATGTGGCTGAAATATGATAGGCTGGGGTATGATAGCACTCTTCAAATACCTGAAGGGCTATCATATGGAAGAAGGGACAAATTTGTTCTCACCTGCCTCTGACAGTAGAACTAGGTCCAGTGGGTACAAACTCCAAGAGTCCTCTGAAGACATCGGGAAGAAATTCTTGACGGTCAGGGCGGTTCGACAGTGGAACACATTGCTGAGATGGGTGGATTCTCCCTCACTGGAGATGTTCAAGCAGAGACGCAACAGGCACATGCTTGAGATGCTCTAGGAAGAATTCCTGCTACAGCCAGGGGGTTGGACTAGATGACCTTGTAGGTCACTTCCAACTCTATGATCTCATATAATCTATGCTCAGTACTTCCCAAATGTTCTTGTTCACACACTCGGACGTAATTAATGAAGCATAAAATGAAACAAGCAGTGTACATGTATGTGTAAACTTGTGTGTAGACTTCTAAATGCCACAAAAGGTTACTTTGCTCCCCAACAGCAATGAAAACAAAGTTCCAGACAACAGCTTGGAACTATTTTTTCATTCAAAAAAACTATGTAATCCATTTTGGCTGCAAGAAAATCCAACTCCAATTTCATGCTACAGTAATGTCCATTACAAAAATAAATTCCTGTTACTAGCATGGATTTGTGTGCTGCTAATTGAATATTATTACACTTTCAGAGAATTCAACACTCAGGGCGCAATCCTAAACTGAGTTAGGCTGGCATAAACTAAACCAGCAAAGTTTGGCCAGCACAAGGGACACAATCAAGTATATTTGGACCACTCTCGGAGTCAGAGAGGCCAGCACACAGACGTGCGCCATCCTCCCTGACTCCGAGAGTAGTCCAAAAATGCTTTATGGTGGCCCTTGGGCTGGCCAAACTTTGCTGTCTTATCTTATGCCGGCCTAACTCCAGTTTAGGATTGTGCTCTTAGTTACAATCTCTACTAAACATTCTGCTTCCTTAGGTTCATGTGATCTTACCCTTGATTTATTGTAACACACACACACACACACACACACACACACACACACACACACACACATTAATTCACTGGTGGAGATTCCTATTCTGCACAGCAAATCATTTATTAACTTTGCAACTGTATGCTGTTTATAATGTTGTTATTGCTGCTTAAAGGACTTGCTGTCCTTGCTGACTAGGCTTGCTGTTCTGCTATGCTATGTTCTGCTTTACTAGTAGTATAGTAGTAAAGCTAGATATTTCCAGTGCTCCCTGATTCTCTAATGGAACTAAATTATAATTGTTCACTTACTATGATCACTTTTCAATGATCCTATTAATGTGTATCAAGATTTGACCTAATGTGAATGCAGATTAGTAATAAAAATTGAATAGCCTAATCTTACGTTTTTCATTTACTCAGAAATATCACTGGATACGTTTTATTTATATAGTTTTGAATTTGTGCCAAGGTTGAATGAGCAAAAAGCTACAGAAACCAGCTAGTTCATAAGCTATAATAGCTTATTTCTAGAGCTGCAGTTCTGAAACAATTAGTTAGTTCTTAGGTTACAGAAAGAGTATGACTGTCGCTCCCCCATGGCCATCCCAATGCCACTGATAATGTTTGAGTGTGTGTGTGTGTGGGGGGGAACCAGAAATGTCACAGTGGCATGGTTACTTCCCATGAAACCATGCACTTTCCAGATGTTGGCATAGAATATAGCAAAACACCCTGAAGTTTATCAGAATGGGATGAGATGAAGCCACAAGGCAGCAAAAACTACAATGCCCCTTTAACAAAATAGTTCTCAAATGTTTTAGCACTGGGGGCCCACTTTTTAGAATGACAATCTGACTGGGACCTACCAGAAGTGATGACATTAAGTAGGATGTGATGTAATGACTGGAAGTGACATCATCAAGCAAGAAGTGTCACTGTGACACTCCCCCATACAACAAAATTAATTTAGGGCGTAATCCTAACCTGCGCTACAACAGCGCTGGCTGGTCTGCACTGTATTGGTCTGCACTGTATTGGTTGTGTTACTGTACAACACAGGTTGGGTACGTTCACGCCCTTGCCCCGGGGTAGGTGCCAGATGCTCCAATGGGCTTGCTCAGATCTGTGCCCACTATATAAGAGGCGGCTGCAACCAACTTCCATCCCCTTCCCCAGGCCAGCCCACCCACCCACCAGCCTACCCGTGCCCTCCCTCCCCCTGCCCTCCCCCTGCCCTCCCCCTGCCCAGAAGAGCTGCTGCCTTACCAGCCAGCTGCTCCGGCACTGCAGCATCATGCAAATGCTTGTATTGACGCTGCACCTTGTGCTGGCTCACTCATGCTTTATGGCACATTCACAACAGTGCTGGACCGATGCATGCCACTTGTTTCAGCCCTAAGTCGCGCTTGGATTGCGTTGCCGATTATATTAAGGCTACAACCATGTGCACACATTCCTGGGAGAAAGCTCCATTGAACCCAATGGGATTTAATTCTGAGTAGCCATGCATAGAATTGTGCTGTAAGTGAATTAATTTAAGTAAAAAAATTAAGTTCACAAATATACCAAACCTTTCCTATCTACATGTTCATTATGTATCTATTTATGTAATTTTTTTTAACTCAAACATTCCAAAGGTCACAGTCCTATCCACATATTGCATTAATGGGCATGATGTCCAAATGCTGTTTTGTGGGTTGTTTATGGGATGTTTTGAGGTTTCTGTGGATGTTGGGGGTGTTCCTGGCAAGGGCTGTGCCAGCATTATGAAGAATGTTGCACCCATGTACAGACTGTAAGATATGGTGGTCACTGTGTTGCTGTGATGGGATCAGCTAACGACTGGCCTCAGAGGGGGCGCCCGCTCGCTGGGAATGGGACGGGTGGGGGCCCCCGGGTGCCAGGGAACGCAGCGGCGGGGCGCACCACCCGGGGCAGCCCGTGCGGCGGGCGGGCGCGCGGCAGACCAGGACGGACGGGCTGTCAATCACCTGGAAGTCCCGCCCAGCCTTCCTGCTGCCCGCCCAGCGTTCCCCCGAGTCGTTAGCTGATCCCATCACTGCTGTGCTGGCATTGGTGTGCCATTAGTACAGAATCTGAATAGGACTGGGGCCTAAAAGAAAGAGTCTGCAGCAGAAATTTGATCCTGCTGTCTAACAAGCCACAAACATTCTTATATCTCTTTATCTTAAACTTCTCCATGCCTGTGTACCAATTGGCTTCCTTACAACTAAATTATTTCTGTCATTGGCTAATGATTTTCTCCTCTGGTAGCTTACAAAATGATGCATTTTCATCATACACTATAAACCTGCAGGCTTTTTTTCAATGATACAGAAATAGTTTGGGGAAATTACTTAACGAGCTACAGACTTTGTGTAAAAGAACATCCTTTTATAATCTCTTGAGGTTCTTGAAATGTGAGATTTCTTGCCAATATACTGATTATGTTCCTTTTTTTTGGCTCACTAGTTACAGTAAATAAATACAAAACATACAGTATTTATAATGACTATGGATATATGGTCTATGACTCAATTTGTGTTGTTGCTATTAATGAAGTTAAATGAATTTTTTTCCCACGTTCCCCTCCCCCCTCCCCCAGGCCTTCAAGCTTTTTTTTCTCTTTTGGCAGGCTGAATTTAATTAGTTGATACTTTCCTTTTTCTTTCTAATCCCATCTACAGTTCAGAGGCACGTAAAACCACAAAGCAAGATAATAAGCAATAAAATGGAATAATTAATTCAATGTGCTGAAACTAATTTTAATTTATATTTCTCCAAGATTCTCCCTAGGGAGTGGAGAACCTGGAGTTTGCTGGTTTGAAGTGCTCCATGTCTGGTTTGACTATGGAGGAGGGGAAGAGAGAATGTCTTCTAAATTGGAATTTGCAAGAATTTAAATCAGGAGGGAAATTAAGAACTAAAACATATAATTTTAAAAAGTGGTTTGGAGGGAGAAAGTTTGAAAAGAATTTTGGTTACACCTTGCACTGTGAAAAACAGGATAGTGGCAGTGATGTCATGCAGGGGGTACGCGGGGGTACGCGAGTACCGGTTTCTAGGATTACAGCTGGCCCCGCCCATTCGCCCGCCCACTCGTCGACTCCGCCCTCTGCAATGTTTGAATTTCCTGCATGTTTGAGTTGCCTGCATGTTCTCAGAGCCAGGCAGGCAGGCAGGCAGCGAGCAGAGCCTTTCCTTTCCTTGCCACTGAAAAATGAGTTGCTCTGGGGTTTTAACATGATGCCAGGCCTCCTTAACATGTTCTGGGGGTGCTGTGGAATACTGTTGCAACTGCTGGGTCAGTTTAAAGTCATCTGAGGCCTCAAAAAGGGCTTTTTTCACGTCACTTCCTGCCACGACATCACTTCCGACTTATGACGTCACTTCCGGTGGGCGGGTCCCGACACGTGCCAATCAAAAGTGAGTACCTGTTCTTAAATCATTTAGATGACACCACTGGATAGTGGAGCCTACCTGTATACGCTTCTCAGCAATCCATCCTGTAACATTGGGAGAGGATGTCCTCATGTCAATAATGATGCCTAGCCTTATAAAGACTTTTTATTCAAGCAAGCCTTTAACTGTTGACAGGCAGGCTGGCATTTTTACATTCTATTTTTTAAATGGTGGGATCCACAGGGCTTGCTGTTTTTTAAATTTTAACTGTTTTCAATACTGTTTTTAATATTGTTTTAATTGTACTTATGGTGGTTTGTTGTACTGCCTTTTAATGTTGTAAGCCGCCTTGGGTGCCCTCGGGCAGAAAGGCAAGATAGAAATTGAATAAATAAATAAATAAATAAATAAATAAATAAATAAATAAATAATAGCAGGCCAAGCTGTCTGCAGCAGCTGTCTGTGCCAATTCAAGAATCAGAGCGGTTGTTCTGCAATCACCTGAGCTTTCAGTGTGCCAAGGCCTTTCAAAGCCAACAACACAGGAAACTCTAGGTAAAGGGAAGGGAAACCAGTGTTACCAAATATCAGCCTAGAATAGTTTCTATCGTGGGGAATGCATTTAAAAAGGCAAACAACCAAACGAGAGAGTAAGAGGATCATGTTTATTACACCTGCGCTGGCGGGTCAGTCTCCCTTGAAAGGCAGGGAAAAAGACAAAATAATAATAATAATAATAATAATAATAATAATAATAATAATAATAA
>JAJKFI010000034.1:967321-980737 GCA_029204185.1 Lerista edwardsae
TAATAATAATAATAATAATAATAATAATAATAATAATAATAATAATACATGTATTTATATACCGCCTTTCTTAAGATCACCAGATTTCTCCAGTGACTGCAACTCAAGGCGGTTTACATGGGCAGACTTTATTCATAAACCCGAAGGTTTTTACAATTTACAGAATGTTCTGTCTTTCAAGAACTACACACATTCAGATCTTCCTTTCTGGATTTAGCCTTCTTTCTTTAGCCACCCGTCTGTCTTCTGCTGGCTGATGCTTCCCTGCTCTCACCAGAGACGCAGCTGACCTTCAGCACACTCCTCCTCCCACGAGGCAGCTGAAGCTCAGCTTCTAATCAGCCGCAGTTGCAAGGTCTGCCGCTCTCAGAGACTTCCGGCAGTCCCGAGCTCACGACCTTGAGATCTTCAGCTGTTTCTTTGGGCAAACGGAGGCATTAACCCTCTCGGCTAAATGTTCTGCTTGTAATATAGATTACAAGCATTTTTATAGCCCCACCCTTCTCCCTCCTCCAGGTTCCTGCTTGGTGGAAAATTACATCACGGGGGCTGGGACACGAGATGCTCTGAGCTAACTGGGCCTTGAGAATGCCGTGACCATTGAGATAAGGGAGGAGGAAGCTGGCTGGAACCAGTTCTCTATCTATGGTGAGAATTAACAACACTGGAATTTTGCACGGGGACAAATGAGTGAAAACAAAGAAAGCAAAGATGGAAAACAGTTACATATTTCTGCAGCCCTAGACAAGTCACTAAGCAGAAGACTTAGGATGGCTGCACTTTGGTAAGTTGGCAACACCAGCATGATAGTGCACAAAGAGGTAGATTGAGAGGTAGACACTGCAGTGCTGAGCTGCACTTTGAAACTCGAGATCCTTAGAGCAGGAGTGTCACACATAAGGCCTGCATGACGGATCAGGCCTGCAGAGCCTATTCACCGGGCCCTCATGGTGCTCGCCTTATCCCCTAGCCTCCAGGAGCATGAAGCAGCAGGAGGAACAATAATACAGAAATGCTGCCTGCAGGTGGAGCCAGCAATAATAAATGCGGCCAGCAGGGGCATCCTAGGAGGAAGAAATGAAGCCCCAAGGAGCAGGCATAGCTACTAAGAAACTAGTCCAGTTCCTTACCAGCGCACTTACCATATCAAATCAAAAGAATTCAAACGAAAGCCCTCTCAACTGGATTCGACAGTACTAGGTGTGCATATTGCCAGGATGAAACCCCGGGAAACTCCGAGTACCAGAAGTGGGCCATTTACAAGATGCCATTCTGAGAATAGGCCAAAATGCATTGAAAAGTCCTATACGTAAACTGCGCCAGTCCCAAGCTCGGACACAGTCCAACCACAGGTATGACTGCAGTTTTTCTCAGAGCTGGGTGTGCACATTGCAGGAAAGGCAGTCCGGGAACTTTGGAGTACCCGGGGTGGGCCATTTCCACCAGGTCCCAATCTGTAAATGGGCCAAAATGCATGCAAAATCCTAAAACCTCAGACTGGAACCTGGTGGGGCGCGCTCCCCAGGAGAAGCCCACGTGGCCGGCGGGCAGCCAACGGAACGCAACAGGCGGGCTGCCAATCACACGTAAGTCCCGCCCAGCGTTCCTGTAGTCAATCCCCAGATCCCATTACTGATCAATCTGCTTCAGCTCAGTACTCATCCAGTCTGAATAAGAAACAGGAAAAAGGAGAGGAGAATTGAAGGTATTGGGTGCAGAACAGTCTCTCAAGAGCCTCAACATTCTTGATTTTAATGGAGCAGTTTCCTCAGAATTGCGCTTTCATGGGCTTTTCAATATGGGACAAAATTATGGGACATAACTCTCAACTAAACATGTGTAGGACTGCAGCATTGAAGTATTTTGAGTTGGTAAGAATGGCTTGTGGGTCTTTTTTGTGGAAAAAGGGAACTGTGGCAGTTGACTTTTTTTATATAAATTTAATATTAATATTTGTTAGGAATATGAAATACCTTACCCGGTCTCTCTGGAATTGTTCAATTCCACTTGTTTTTGCTTGGCCCAGAAAAGGGTTGTTTCGTTATTTAAAAGATGGATTTGGTTTATATTAAAAAATGCTTGATGGTTAGAGATCATGCTCCAAGACTTCTTATATATTTCAGTTGGTATTTAATATGTTTTATGAATAGGAACTGCTTTTCTTTTCAGTGGGTAGGTTATGCTATTGACAGTGGTTATGTCCTGTTCAGGTCATTAACTGCTCCGCATGGTGAGGAAAATATTAGAGGGAACAATTGGGCTGCCCCCTATCTTGAAACTTTGGTCAAGATTTGCATATTTTCTCTTCCGTCATTTAGAGATCATTTCCATCATCCCTTCCATCATTTGCAGCTAATCAGTTCCAAGGTGAGAACAAAGTGCTTAGTTTGTTCCTGTTTAACAATATCAGGGATTAGGATATGGCGTGCGCATCTGTGTCTCTAAATGTTGGCGATGTAAGAGTATGGATGCTTCTCTTTCACATATGTTCAGTTATTGTAAATTTTTGGAGAGAAGTTAATATCATACAAGCAGTGTTACAGCAACCAGTTATATTCATAGATACGTATGTAATCTTAAACTATTTACCTGTAACCTGGATACTAACATCGAGTCAGCGAAAATGGACTCTCTGTGCCCTCATGTTGGCAAAAAATTGATATTACTTCATTGTAATGAAGCCCACCAACCCGTGCCCAATGGTTAGATGAACTTTTGCACCTATTGGCCTATGAGCGAATGGCCTATCGACATCAGTTGCGAATCGACATATTTGAAACTATCTGGAGGCCATTCTTGGATAAAATTTTTAAAACTACATGAAAGATGCAGATTTAAGGTAAACATGAAGAAGAATTTTCTAATTGCAAGATCTGCCCAGTGTTAGAATAGTCTCCCATGCGTAGTAGTGGGCATTCCCTCATTGGAGCTTTTCAAGCTGAGTCTGGGTGGCCACTGTCACAGATGTTGTAGTGCTTTCCTGCACTGAGTTTGAATAGATGATATTCAGTATCCCTACCAACTCTAACAGTCAACGATACTATGAGTTGATCTCTCATCATTTCTTCTCTTCCATCCCATCCTTCAGAGTTTCAATATTCACCCATGCCAAATAGTTGGTACATATGAAAAAATGGCATGTCCAGTGAAAGTCTAAGCAAGCATCTTTCTCCCTGACAAGCCGGCTTTCAAAATGCCAATATATTAATGTTTTTATTTAAACGCCTCCAAGTAGGCTGACCAATCACCTATGCAACTTTTCAGACCAACACCAGCTATTGAGCTGCCACAGGTCTGAGGGGAGCCAGGGGGTGGGCAGGTAGAAAAATGGGGATAAGAACCACCCAGGAATCACTATTGCCAAACCCACCTTCTCCCTCCCTTAACATGCTCCCCAGTTTTTCCACCAAAGCGCCCCAATACTCCCCCCAAACTACCCCCCCCCCCGTTCCCTGCTTGGTACAGATTGTGGGCTGAGGCAGCAGGCCTCTGATGCTACTACTGCTTTGCGGCACCAGCTCAGAAATGATGTTGTTGGCAGCTGATTTATGACAATGAGACAGAGACCTGATGCCATAAATCTAATGATAGGATTGGGCAGAGAGACACATAAACCAAAAGATTTTCATTTGGTCTATTGGTGACATTGATGGAACTAGTTATAAGAGACGAACGTGTTGTGGAATTATAATTATTTTTAAGACAACAGGCAAGACAAAAATTTCTATCCTGGGCAAGGCTATATGCTCATAAATACAGCTCAGCGGGCAGGACGTTGAAGTGCAGCAGAATGCAAAATCACAATCTAAGATTCTATCTATGCTACATACTTAAATTGATTTAACAACCATTTACTTATGCTGGGAACTGTAATTCTCCTATGAGCTAGGATTTTCTATCAGAGGATTCTCAGCACCTTCACCATTCTATAGTTTCCAAGATTCTTTGAAGGAAGGCATTATAATTAAACCAGTTTAAAATTAATATAAAGTTGTAGTGTAGGTCTGCCCTAAGGTTCAGAGCAGTGTTCTAGAGCAAATCACTAGACTAGATTAACAAGTCTCTTGTGATGGACTTTTCTTCTTGAAATAATACATGTGATGTAGTTTACATACCCTGACAATGTTATACAAATGCTTATTATTGTTATGGTTCTAATTCAAGTCCATTCAGGTACTCAATGACAGTATTATCCTTTTTCTGTATTGACTATATTGCTGGACCCACCCATCCACCTTCCAGTTTTGCCCATCACCTACCAAATTCCAGCCATATTCTCTATCCCAGATTCTGCCATGGGGGCAATGCTGCCAGGTACTTGCCAGATGCTGCCCCATTTTGGTCCCTTCCCATGCACTGGGAAGCTGTATTTTTAAGATCAAGAGTTATCAATGGGTTGATTTTTGTTAGTGAATATCAGTTTATCCTTTTTTCCATGAGACATGAGACTAATTATTCACCCACCAGTGGGAATTGGATTAGAATAATTAGTAAGTAATCAAGAAAACCTTTTTTCAAGGAAAGGCACTTTACATAATTTCCACTAACGCAAATAACAATAAATATATGCTACACCTATATGCCACAAATTAGATAGTACTTCACCAGGAAGCAAACAGGCAGTTGATGCTAATCATGCACTTAGAGTCAATCATTAACTGACTAGGAAATTGGGCAGGATGAAGGATGGGGAACAATGGAATATTGCCTTGTAATCAGTCTGATTGTGACTGGCTTTCAAAAGGTGGTTTTGGAATTTTCAAAAAAGCCATTGGGCTCAAGTTCATCATACAAATAGCTAAAGTAATACCTTATAAAAATGTTGGTTGCTTCTGTGAGAGGAAAAACTGGGAGAGGTGGGGTAAGAAATCTCTATAGTTGGGTGCATTTGTTGAGCCAAATCAAAAGGATTCTCAGGGCGCAATCCTGATCTGGAGTTAGATCAGTGCATTTAGTGGTGTGGTTAGTGGTGCAGTCAGTGCGTTAGTCAGTGTGGGTAGTGGTGTGTTTGCACAGCTCTTGGAGTCAGGGAGGCCAGCACATGGATTTGCACCATCCTCCTTGATTTCAAGAGTGGTCCAAATGCACTTTATGGTTGCGTTTGCCACAGTCTTGGACTGGCACAAGTCCCTTGTGCTGGCCTAACTCCAAGTTAGGATTGCAGCCTCAGTTCCATAGAAACCTAACTTTCTGCTTACACTAGCAAATGTTGATCTGATAAACAGCACATCAAACAACACTCAATATTACTGAGTTAAGTGGCAGGGAGAATCTTCTAATTATTTTTGGCTTCTTGGATCATTATAAACTGCTGTAACCCCCTGCTGGTTAATGTATTGTATTATACATTGTTTGATGTGCCAAAATATTTATGATTAGGACAGATAGAATCTATCTGAAATGATGTTCAGTCTTAGCTCTTTGTATCACAGAGGATTCCTTTCTTTTCATTCTGTATCAGGTAGTTCTGCAGCATTTTCTTTAACATGCACTGTGGCTGGAAAGAAAATTAAACAAATTGTAAGTTGGCATTTTTATTGATAAAATATGCTTCCTCAAATGTCACATTGACACAAGACATATATGAAATCTTTCCAATGAAGGAATTTATTACAGCCGCAGAACTGGCAGGGTAGAGAGATACAGGTACCGAGGGGTTCTGGTGAAACATGCTGGTAGCCTTTAGTGCCAGCAATAATTTCCCCTGTGTCTTAGAAAGGTACAGTATATTGTGGCTTATGATTCTTGTGCAACTGAGAGAGATACTAGCAGCCAGTCAGCTGACAAAGACTTGGCTAGCTAGCTCAGAATACCTACTTGCTTGGCAAAAATACAGTTACAAGAGATATTGATTTAATTAAGGTTAATTGAAACACTGATAAATGTGACGCATCTTTCAAATAGCAGTGAATTGTCAGTAAGGACATTTGTGGCGCCATATGGTGAAGCCCAATTTGGGTGATGCTAACAAATCTCATTAGGGGAAGAAAAGAGCTGTACACTTCAGGCTGCAGTCCTATATACGCACTTAACTAGGAGTAAGTTCCATTGAACTCAGTGAAACTTCTGATTTGTATTGGAAAAGGCAGGAGATACCCCGAGGAGATAGGGAATGGTATCAGCAATGGCCCCTTGTCCCAGATAAGCCAGGGATTATAGGATTAACCCCCAAGGTCTTTGCAAACCTGGGGAACACAGCTGCAGGCTGATAAGGGTTCTGGCTTTGAAGGGAGGTTAGCACAGGTGCAGATGGGTGTGGCTGATGAATTAAAGCCTGCCCACTGATTGGCTGGCCTCAGTATAAAGTAGGAGGCAGGAGCTGCAGTAAAGGACCTGGGAAGGTGCTGGAGGAGAGGACCTGGAGAGGTGCTGGACGGATTGATTGCTGGACTGATGGAGTGCTGCCTGGACTGCCTGCCTGAAGGACTGATGGATGGACTGACTGGCTAAGGTAAGCTCATTGTGGGGAATAACTGTGGGGAACAATTGTATGTCTGCCACGCCCCTGAAGCCACCAAGTGGAGGAGGCAGTTATGGCTTGGGCAAGCTGACTGCATATTGTTTGGTGGTGGGGTTTGTTGGTGCTAGACTTAGGGTAGTTTGGAGCTAAGCCAGTGATGAGGCTGGCCAGCCTGTGATCCCAAGCAAAGCTGCTGGAAGAGAGGAGGCCCAGTGGGTGACTGAACCCACTCCCTCTTGCCTATCTCTGTGGGGAAACTAGTTAGCCTAATGTGGGCATTAGGGCCCTTGGGGTGGCCCGGCAGGGAATTTGGCAGAACAGTATAGGACTTTGTTAATTTTTTCACTATAGCATTTCGAAGATGAAATGTCGTTTTTCCATAGAAGATAGCTCCAGTTATATCCAGTTTTCTGTCTTCAGAAGATACTATTCCAGGGTGATCAAAGTGCTGTATAATACATGTTTTTTTCCATTAGTAACAGGGCAACAAGCTTTATTTTATTATAACAAGCTTTAACACTTCAGTTGCTTAATCTTTTGGGACCAAATTTAATTGTGAGAGCAAACTTTAATTGGTGGCAGTTATTATTTACTGCATTCGGGAATGGAGAAATATTAAAGCTGGGCTTCTCTTGCAGAAATTAATCATTTTTTCCAGAAAGAGATAGGTATGCTGGTCCATTACAAAAATGATCATAGTTACAGTAAAATAATACATATAATTAAGAGGGCAATCCTAACCTGGAGTTAGACTGGCATAGTTAGGCCAGCAAAGTTTGGCCGGCACAATGGCCACCATAAAGCACGTTTGGACCACTCGGAGTCAGGGAGGATGGCACACGTCTGTGTCTTGGCCTTTCTGACTCCGACAGTGGTCCAAACATACTTTATGGTAGCCCTTGGGCCAGCCAAACTTTGCTGGCCTAACTCCAAGTTAGGATTGCACTCTAAGACTAAGCAAGTTTCACAGTATGGGATGTGTGTTTTTGAATTCAGCAGATGGATTCATTTAATATTTGTCTTTTGCATTAAGTGTATCTGTGTCTTGAGCCTATGAAATAATGTCTGGCACTCACCTTTAAAACTCCATATGCCAGCAAATTTGGAAAACCCAGCAGTGGCCACATGACTGGAAAAGATCGGCTTACATTCCAATCCCAAAGAAGGGCAATGCCAAAGATTGCTCGAACTACCGCACCATTGCACTCATTTCACATGCTAGCAAGGTGATGCTCAAAATCCTACAAGCTAGGCTTCAGCAGTATATGAATCAAGAACTACCAGATGTACAAGCTGGTTTCCGAAGAGGCAGAGGAACTAGAGATCAAATTGCCAACATTCGCTGGATCATGGAGAAAGCAAGAGAGTTCCAGAAAAACATCTACTTCTGCTTCATTGACTATGCTAAAGACTTTGATTGTGTGGTTCTCCCGCAGCTCCAGTCAGGGTCAGCAAGGCACATCTGGGTAGCTCCTCCCTCTCCAGTAGGCAGGTCAGATGAGAAGTCCTTCGGAGATGGGAGGGGCTCCTGGCTCCGCCCCCCAGTCTGGCCTTGCCTTTCAGCAAAGCAGGTCGCAAGCTCCGTTGCTCTCTGAAAAAAAAAAAATTCATCAAAAATCAGATCGCAGCAGCGGACAAGAGAAGAACAAAGAAGATTCCAAAAGCCCTTTTCAGGGCTCCTCAGGGGTCCCCTGCCTCGCGTGGGCCAAGGGCAACCCCGATCACCGACCCCAGCAGGCCCCAGCGCAGCGCGGAGGCGCGAACGCGCTGCGGCGGCCATTTTGAGAGCGGGGTTTTGGCGCGCGGAGCGCTCAGCAGCCGGCAAGCCTCCGTTTTCTGCAGCAGCGTTCCAGATCGTCGAGGAAGCCATCCAGAGCCGGCGGAGAGCCCCTGCCTGATCCTCCCCACCTTGAGGCAGGGTGAAGGCAGTGGCAGTCGCTTTCGCAGCGACTGCGGCACCGACCCCCGTCCCCACTCACGGGCACGTGGACGGCAGCCATTTTGGGCATTCTCCTGAGCCAACTGCAGTTCCAGGCCGACAAGGATGTCCAGTCCGGAGGAGGCCCAGGAGGCCCAACATCAGGGTGATGTATTGATGCCCATGCCCTGGGGGGAGATGGAGGCACGGATCCAGCAAATGATCACAGCGTGTCTGGATACAGCCCTTGGGGGAATGCAGTTGGCCCCTCGTCAGCCCCCTCAGCCCTCGGAACCCCCCGTGGCCCTCGGTCCCCAAGGGGATGGTGGTGTGGAAGCAGATCACACAGATCAACAGGCAGAGCAGGGGGCCTCTCAGGACAGAGCCTCCCTGATTGCTGAGTTTGTTTCTTCGGAAAGGAAGAGGGCCAGATCCTGTAGCCAGGACAGCTTGGATCTTATCCCTTCGGCTCAGAGGCCCCGCATGCAGGATTCCAGCGAGACTGTTGTGGATTCTGCTGAGGGAGAGATTTCGGAGGAGGACTCAGTCTCCGAGACGTTCAGTCCTAGACTTTTTAAGACGGAGATGTTTTCCCGAATGCTCCCGAAGGTGCTCAGGGTCTTGCGTCTGCAGGACGGCCAGGAGCCCTCCACATCTGCTGCCTCTACCTCAGTGTGGGGTGACCCCACTGCTTTCCCAGCTCAGCAGGAAGCCCCTAAGGGGTTCCCCCTGCAGGAGCACTTCAGGTCCCTAATTGACAGGGAATGGGAGAACCCATCCAAGGGGAGGGACAATTCTAAGCCTTCTTTAAAGTGTTATGCTTTATCCCCTTCTGAGATGCAGCGCTTCAAGACCCCGGTCGTGGACGCGCCTGTAGCGGCAATTGGATCCTCTTCCATCCTGCCGGTTGACTCCGAGGGGCTACCGAAGGACCCTGTTGACAGACGTATAGAACTGGCAGTACGTCGGGCCTTCGATGCAGCGGCAGGATCCTTGAGGGCTGCGGTTGCGGGATCCATGTTTGCCAGGGCCGCGTTCCTCTGGACCCGGGAGCTGCTCGCAGATTTCAACGTGCCGGAGGAGGCGCGCAGAGATCTGAGGAAGATTGAGTTAGCTTCTGCCTTTGCCGCGGACGCCACTGCTGATGCTGTTCAGCTATCTGCCCGTTCGATGGCTGCCTCCGTGACGGTGCGCCGGAACACCTGGCTTCGACACTGGGATGTTGACGCAGCCTCCCAGGCCCGGGTCATCGGTCTCCCCTTCAAGGGTGAGAAGTTATTTGGCGAAGCCTTGGTTCCACTCCTTGTGGAGTCCAAGGGCAAGAAGAAGGTGCTGCCTTCCCGCGAAAGGCCCTCCAGACCACAGACGCGTTCTTCGCCTCAGTTTTTTCGTGGCCACCGCGCGACACATGGGGGAGCCCAGCCTTCTGGGGGTCCCTCTTCAACATCATCCTACTTCAAGGGCTCCAGAAGACCTTGGCAAAGAAAGTCTTCCTTCCGGTCCCGCGGGCAGTCAATGCAGCAGCACCCCTCCAAGGGGCCCAAGCCTCAATCGGCATGACGCCGTAGGTCGTCCCCGAGTGGGCGGCAGACTTCAGCTGTTCGCCTCCCAGTGGGACCAGTCTACCACCGATCGCTGGGTAAGAGACACTGTGCGCTTCGGCTACTCCCTGGAGCTCAGACGTCTACCCCGCGACCGCTTCGTCCAAGTGACCAAACCAGCTTGTCCTCTCAAGCACCTACAGACTTTAAAAGCCCTTCAACATCTTCAGGACACTGGAGCCATCGAGGCAGTTCCGGTCTCAGAGCGCAGCAAGGGAGTATACTCCCACATCTTCACGGTCCCCAAAAAATCCGGGGACACTCGAATCATCCTGAACCTGAAATGGCTCAACCGTTTCATGGTTCAGCACAAATTCAAAATGGAAACTCTTCGCTCCATCCTCCTGGCCCTCAAGAGGGCAGACTATTTAGCCTCGCTGGATTTACAGGATGCGTACCTGCATCTTCTCATCAACAAGGCTCACCGCAGGTTCCTCCGCTTTTGTTACAACGGCCAGCACTGGCAGTACCGCTCGCTCCCGTTCGGCCTGTCGTCGGCCCCTCGGGTATTTACAAAAGTGTTAATAGTGCTGGTGGCTCACCTTCACCTTCAGGGCATCGCCCTGTTCCCGTATTTGGACGATGTCCTACTCAGGAGCAGCAGCCCCCTACAGGGGGCGCGTCATCTGGAACGGACAGTGGCGTGCCTGCAGGCTCATGGATTTGTAATAAACCTCGAGAAGAGTCATCTAGGTCTGACACAGGTTCTCTCTCATTTAGGGGTGACTATAGACACTTGCAGCTTCACGGTCACCCTCTCCCAGGAGAGACAGGAAAAGCTCAGATCCCTGGCAGCTCAAGTTCTGCAGGCGAAGTCAGCCGACGTCCTCCTGTTGGCCCGCCTTCTCGGTATGATGACATCGTGCCAGGATGTCATCCCGTGGTCCCGATTTCGGGCCAGGGGTCTGCAGCACCTACTTCTGCCTCACCAGGATTGTATCGCAGCAGGCTTCGGCAAGCAGATACGACTGAACCGACAGGCGTTACTGGATCTTCAGTGGTGGCTGGCTCCCTCCAGACTGTCGCAGGGGAGCCCGATACAGATTGTAGAAAGGACCCCCATCTTCACGGACGCCAGTCTTTACGGATGGGGAGCCCATTCCAGGGGCAGGATAGCTCAGGGGCTATGGACTCCGGCAGAGTCAGCCCGCAGCATCAACTTCCTAGAGCTGCGAGCGATTTTCCTGGCCCTGTGGACATTTGTTCCCAACAACAGGACTCTCAATGTACTGATATATACCGACAACATGACGGCACACTCTTACATAAACCGCCAGGGGGGCACAAAGTCCCTTCCCCTTCACAGGGAGGCACGCGCTCTGTTCCTGTGGGCGGAAGCCAACATCGCCTCCATAAGAGCGGAACACGTCCCAGGCGTAGAAAACATCACAGCGGACTGGTTAAGCCGTCAGCAGGTAAATCATGCAGAGTGGAAGCTTCACCCGGAAGTGTTTCAGCTCATAGTACAGACGTTCGGTCTGCCGGAAATGGACTTGTTTGCAACTCACCTGAATCACCAAGTCCCAAAGCTCTTCACAAGGGGCCGTTGCCCAGGCGCCCTGGGCATAGACGCACTTCAGCAGCAGTGGCCCAGAGCACTATCGTACGCCTTCCCGCCGATCCAGCTTCTGCAGAGAGTGCTGATCAAGCTCAGACAAGAGGAGGCCGAGATCATTCTCATTGCTCCCCATTGGCCGCGTCGTCCGTGGTTTGCGGACCTCAAGGAAATGTCCCTACAGCCCTCACTCCGTCTTCCAGACAGACCGGACCAGTTATCCCAGGGGCCAATCCTGCATCCAAGCCCAGCGTTTCTTCAGTTGACTGCTTGGCGGTTGAGCGGCAGGCCCTGTCTAGTTTAGGTTATTCCGAGGCAGTCCTTTCCACTATGTTATCAGACAGGAGAGAGTCCACTAATCGAATTTATAATTCGACTTGGAAGATTTTTGCCACCTGGTGTTCAGGTAAGGGGATTAATCCAAAAAAACCTAGAGTGAGGGAGCTACTAGAGTTCCTCCAGTCGGGTCTACAAAAGGGCCTGAGTACAGCCACTCTTCAGCGGCAGGTCTCCGCAATTGCATCTATCCTGGGGTATCCCAGGGGAAGAAGGTTGTCATCTCACCCCCACGTGCGAAAATTTTTGAAGGGAGCAGCATTGATAAATCCACCCTCGGTGCATAGGGCACCCTCGTGGGATTTACCATTGGTTCTCAAAGCGCTTACCAGGCCCCCTTTTGAACCCATGGCTACCAGCTCCCTGAGGGACCTCACAACCAAGACGGTGTTTTTGGTGGGAATCTCCTCTGCAAGGAGAGTATCTGAGTTAGCATCCCTTTCAGTGGCCAGGGAGTTATGTTTGTTTTCAGGGGACAGCGTAACACTCAGGCTGGACCCTTCCTTCCTCCCTAAGGTCAATTCAATTTTTCATAGATCTGCGGAGATAACTTTACCTTCATTCTGTCCCAATCCCAAGCATCCTAGGGAAGTTCAATGGCATTCCTTGGATCCTTGCAGGGCTCTGAAGTTTTACATGGCTCGCACAGCGCCCTTCCGCAAGACAGAGACTATGTTTGTTCATTTTCGTTTGCCTAGACAGGGCACCAGGGCCTCTGCTTCCACTATCTCTAGATGGTTAAGGGAGGCCATTTCATCAGCTTATAGGGCAACAGGGGTGTCCCCCCCGGCGGGAATTTTGGCCCACTCCCTTCGGGGAGCTGCTACATCGGCAGCCTTTAAGGCGTCCCCATCTTTGGAGGCAGTGTGTAGGGCAGCTACATGGAGTACCCCTACCACGTTTATCAAATTCTACAAAATTGACACCTACGCGGCTCGAGACGCTGTCTTTGCAAGAGGCGTGCTCCAGAGCGTGGTGCAGGACACCTCAGGTTAAGTTTCCCTCCCTTTTATTTAGTGGGCACTGCTTTGGTACATCCCAGATGTGCCTTGCTGACCCTGACTGGAGCTGCGGGAGAACGGGAAGGTTGGTACTTACCGTGAACTCCCCTTCTCCGCAGCTCCAGTCAGGGTCAGCACCCCGCCCATTGGAGGTTCCTGAGGTGTCTCATGTTAATTACGTCCCTTAGTTAGGGGGGACTTGTTTGTCAGTTATTAGGGACATGTCCCTTGAGGTTTAGGATGTGGCCTTAGTCAGTTCAGGTTTAGGGGCCTGCTGCTTGTCGCCACGTCGTGGAACGTCGTGGGAGGCGGTGACTCTAGTGATGGAGGTCGGAGCCTGTCCAGATGTTCCCTACGGTTGGAGTTGGGAGTTTGTCTTCGTGGCTTTGGATTGACTGGGGGGCGGAGCCAGGAGCCCCTCCCATCTCCGAAGGACTTCTCATCTGACCTGCCTACTGGAGAGGGAGGAGCTACCCAGATGTGCCTTGCTGACCCTGACTGGAGCTGCGGAGAAGGGGAGTTCACGGTAAGTACCAACCTTCCCG
>JAJKFI010000034.1:993782-1046755 GCA_029204185.1 Lerista edwardsae
TAATAATAATAATAATAATAATAATAATAATAATAATAATAATAATACAAAAAAGTCTCTGCTTTGTAGTGTCTCTCTGTTGCTTTGATATACTTAAGTATTTCTCTTTCCTTAGAAGTAGCAACAGTGGTGCAACTTTTATCTGAGTATCACAGGCAGTAGATAATTTGGATAATTGAAGCCGACAGTGCACTGAATTTCTTTCTGCTTTAAAATGTGGGCAGCTTAAAAATGTAGGGTACTTTTAAAAAAACAGATGTGCCCTGGTTTCCACTGATTCAGTATCCATAGTTTCAGTTATCCACAGATACTATGGATACTGGACGCTTATTAAAAAGATAGAGGAATATTAATCAAATCTTTTTTTTTTTTTTTTTTTGCAGCAAAACCCCTGATGTTCTCCTATCTTTAAAAAGTTGTCCTCAGTATTCAGAGTTTCAGGTGTCCACAGGGATGGGAGTTGGACCTGGAAGGGAACCCAAGCAGATACCGGGGCATGCCTGTATTATATTTCCATCTAGTTTTCAAAGCTAGCAGTCTATTGATCCAAAGACAATTACAGTTCTTTACTTCTCTCTTCGCGCAAATTATTTCTGTCAAATAAACAAACAAACATGCAGTGCCTTGGAGCCTTGGTTCTTCATGGCCAAGTTGTAATTTGGTTATCACTTTCTCCCACCACCAGGAAGTTGGATTGAGACCTTTTGGGCCGGATCACCTCCCCCCCCCCCCCGCCGAACATTCAATTCAGTTTATGCTTTATTTACAGAGGATTGAGCTAGCCATTTGATTGCTTTCAACCTACCTGGCAGCTTTGGCCTTTTGTGCCAAGGAATCAGGTTTTACAGAGGCCACTGCAGATTTTAGGGTCAGGAAAATGGTGAAGCGTTTTAGAAGGAAGTCCCCCCCCCCACATGCAGATAAGCGGAAGCCAGTCATCCTGGAGTTGTTGGATAGATTAGTTGCATGCTTTGAGGCATTGTGCGCAATGTCTTATGAGGTTTGGGGTTTTAGGGCAGTTAGCCTGGTTATGTTGTTTGGTGCCTTTCGTCCTAGTGAAATTTTGTGCATGTCAGTGAGGGACTTGTCTGGCAGGACCCTACAACTGAGGGATATAGTTTTCATGAGGGAAGCAGTAATCACCACCGCTTCATTCTCAAAAACCAATCAGCATGGAGCAGGGTGTAGAATAAGGCTGGGCCAAGCTTTGAACCTGGCAGTTTGTCCAGTGAGAACACTCAGGGCCTTCTTAGCAAACAGACCAACTACTCTTGTCCCTCTCTTTTTTCATGATGACATGATGGCTGTGACATTGTTTCAGTTTAGGGAACTTTTTTATAGAGCCCTGTTATCACTTGGGCTGCAGACTACAGTTTCCATTCTTTAGAGTTGGGATGGCATCTGTGTCTGCTGACAATTGTCTTTTAGCACACTAAATTCAGAGGATTGGCCAGTGGTGCTCTGGTGCATTAAAATACTACATCCATGACCCCGATTCATTATAAAAGAATGAGCCAGGCATCTAGCCATTTCATAGGCTTAGGCCTCCCCTAGTCACATGGGGGAGGCTGGTTATTTGCACATTATTTCCGGGCAAAGGCCTGTGACTGCATTTGGGCACCAAAAAAAACAAAAAAACAAACAAAAAACCTCAGCTTGGTGAGGGGGGTTCACGATTAAGGCATAACTTGTTGTCAAGTTGGGCGCATGCACCTCGTTTTCCCTGGTTACCTTAGAAGAATAGATGTCTTAAGACAGGGGTCAGGGAACGTTTTTACCTTTTACCCCAAAATATATTTAGCTACGCCGACGTTACCCCCCCCCCCCGCCAGAACAAAAGAAAAAAAATTACATATTGGAACCCATTGCTTTTTATTTGATTAATTAATGAGCTTAATTAATGCTATGTAAATATGAAGTTGTAAAGAGTTTGGGAGAGTTAGGAAAGTACTTTAAATATTTTTTAATCTTACTCTTATTGTAAATATCTAACCTGCTTAGTTAGATTTGATTTTGTCATATGGGGTGTTAAAATATTCTTGCTTGATGACATCACTTCCTTTGGGCCCCGGTGATAAAAAATTTGAGAGCCACTGTACTGGATTAAAGAAAAACACTTTTAAGGTCAGAAAGTAAGATAAAGGGGCAGCCTCCAAAGACTTATTTCAGAATTTAAAAGATTTGTTTGCAACTCTGGATCAAACCAAAAAATGATAGCAGTAGCCATTTTTATATAGATATCTGTTTCATGCACTTGTCAAAAAGGGAATACCTCATTTTTACATCACAAGGAGTGTGCATGTAGGTAAGGAGATTCTGCTTGCCTCATACAAACATCTCTTAATGTAAAAAAATAGATCCTCTCCACTTTAAATATTAACAGGATGAATGGGAGCAAAACAAATACATCTGTTGCCCGATTAGTTTGACCCCCCCCCACTTCACAGAAACCTAGCTGTGGAGAAGGCAAGGGCCATTCCTAATGTGTGCTAATACAAAGGGGGCTATGCAACTTAGCAGCACAGTATCTGCTTCTCTGGAGGAGGAAGGGTTCCATTCCTAACTTCTGGGAAGCCCCTCCCCTCTCAGAAGGCTGGGCTGGTCTCAAACGAACAGGCTCCTGTAGGGGGTGCTCCCCTGTTCCCCAGATCAGACCGGCTCAGCCTTGGCAGAGAACGGTCACATTGGTCTCAACGTTAACACAGTTAAAAAAAAGAAGAAAAGGTTTATTTAAAGAAGAAAGAAGACGCTAATCGAGCACTCCTTTTGTAGCCAGTAGAGTTTTGTGGCCAGCTAGCTCGCTGAGAGGAGTTCCTCAAGAGCCTGTCAGGGCTCGGGCCTTTTTCCCGCCTCTGGGGTTAAGGCGGCATTCCTGTTTGCAGCACGTACATCTCTCCCGCTGCTAGAACGCCCGCGACACGCTGAGGGGAAAATTGAGGCCTTTTTAAAATCTGGTCGTCTGGCGATTGGCCTCAGACCCTCGCCTCGCAAGGGTTACTGCTGCAGCCGTGAGCAGTGGAGAGCTGGTTAGCACGGGAGGCCCCACTATCACATCTCCTGCGCGTGCTACGGCTGAGGCAGCACCGGCAAGCAACGCTTGGACCGGAGAGGGTCACCCCTTCATCGCGCGCCCTCTCCCTGCCTCCTTGCCGCACCACAGATGTGTCTTTCAGCGCCTCAGCTGCAGGAGACCCCCCATCCTGCGCAGCGCGACGACGACGACGACGATAGACGGTCGGGTAAGGTCATCCCATGTCGGAGCGAGTTTCCCGGGCTTTTCTCAGAGTGGCCAGTGGTCCGCAGCTCCCTGCCCTCGTGCTGCAGGCACCGTTTTTTTGCACTGGGGAGGCCGGGTTACCTTTACTAGCCTAGGCCCAGCCGCATTCACAGGGTCCGCGATGGGCTCGCCCCCGCTAGTTCTCCTTCTGGTCATTTTGTGATTTTAAGGTCCAGTTTTTTCTTTCCACAGAGCTTTGGCACCCTCCGTGTTTTCTCTGCTCTGTTGAGGAAGGGGGTTGACAGGATTTACCATGGCCATTAGTGTGCAGGATACCGCAGTAGAGACTGGGCCACAACCAGATGTCCAGGCCGGTCCAAGCACTACAGTTAACACGCAGAACTAGCCAAGAGCCCCGCAGGGATTTGTGCTTCAGTCTCAAGCTCAACTGGAAGCACTGGTTAAACAAATGATGGACAAATCCAATCAGGCACAACAGGGGCGATCCAAACAGATGGGCAAGAAGGTCCGTAAGCGTTCTCCTTCGCCAGTGGATTCCTACTCTCCCTTAAATTCCACCAGCTCTGAGTCTGACTCTCCTCCTAGGAGGCGCAAGAGATCATGCCATGCCACTAAGTTCACCAAGCGCAGGCGAAGAGCGCATAAACGCAGATCCAAGGAAGCTTACTGGTCTGACCCTTGGCAGTCCGTTATACAAGAATCTTCAGAGGCCTCCCGGGAAGAGGGAGAGCTGTCTGGGGAGGAGGAGGATATGCAGGATGAGGAGGGGGATAGATTATTCCCTCCAGAGATGTTTCCCCATCTCCTCATTAAGGTCACCCAGACCGTAGGTCTGGCTCAGGATGACAAGCCCAAGGAACCTGAGGCTTCAGGTTCAAAGAAGGCTTCTCAGTCTCTGTTTCCTAAACGAACCAGTAAGCCCAATGTTGTTCCTTTTCCTGACTCCTTCCAAGCAGTCCTGGAATCCAAATGGAAGTCTCCAATTAGAGCTAGGTGACAACCCAGGGTGATCAACAAATTTTAAACTTTTCCTGAGGAGGTCCTAGCCCAACTTAAAGTTCCTTCAGTAGACCCACCAGTTGCAGCACTTTCATCGGCTGCAGTCATCCCTTCAGAGGGTGAAGGGGGCCCAAGGGACCCATGCGACAGGAGGGTCGAAGGAGCGTTAAAGAGAAACTTTGAGGCCTCAGTGCTGGCCCTCAGAGCCGCAGCGACTAATTCCATGATGGCCAGGGCCCTCCTGTCCGGGGTGGAGGATCTGGTTAAGACAGATCAGAAACTCTCGTCCTCCATGCATTAAAAAGATTTTAAGGGTTTAAAAAGATTAAAAAGATCTTGTTAAGGGTGTCCTCCACCCTTAAAAAGATTGAGTTAGCAGCCGCCTTCACAGCTGACTCCTCCCTGGATTCATTACAGTTTAACGCCAGGGCCCTGGCGGCTAATGTCATGGCAAGAAGGAATATTTGGCTCTGGCAATGGGAGGTAGATCAGGGCTCCCAGTCTAGGCTGGTCTCCGTCCCATTTGCAGGATCCAAACTCTTTGGTCAGGCTTTGGATTCGCTCCTGGTGGAGAACCGGGACAAGCATAAAGTCCTGCCCACGGCATGCAAAGAACAGCCCAGAAACAAATCTATGGCAACTTCTTCCTTTCGAGGTCGCAAGAGTTCCTTTCGTTGTAACGAGGGGTTCCAGCATAGGAATTGCTAGAATAGATCCAGATTTCCCACCAAAGGCAGAGGGAATGCAGGAGGAGACTCTGCCACCCAGGCAAAGTCCAATAAGTCCTCCCGGCCAGTGTGACGCCAGTCCGGAGGGGAGTGTCCCGATTGGGGGCCGTCTCCAGCACTTTGCGGCTCAATGCAGCCTGTTCACTACAGATGCTTGGGTGCTGGAGACGGTGTCCAGGGGGTACTCCCTGGAATTCTGCAAGAGGCCGCGTCCCTGTTTTTGGAAGATACCAACTTCAAGGGATGAGGAGAAACATCAGAGAATGCTGGGCGCCATCCAACATCTCATAGACATCCGGGCGATCGAACCAGTCCCAAGGAAACAGCAGGGCAAGGGCGTCTACTCTGTGTTTTTCTTCATTCCCAAGAAGAATGGGGATGTCCAAGCCATCCTAGACTTAAAATGGCTAAGCCTGTTTTTGCGCAGACGCCGTTTCAAAATGGAGACTTGGAGGTCGATCGTTTCGGCCCTGGAGGCAGGGGACTTCCTAGCTTCCATAGACCTGGCAGAAGCTTATCTTCACATCCCGATCCACCCAGTGCACAGGCAGTTCCTCAGATTCTGTTATGGGTCCAGGCATTTTCAGTATCGGGCCTTGCCATTCGGCCTGATGGCGGAACCCCAGGGTGTTTACGAAGATCCTGGTGGCCTTGGTGGCATATCTGAGGACCCAGAAGGTTTATCTGTTTCCGTATCTCGACGACCTCCTGATCAGAGCTCCATCAGAGGATCAGGTGTATCGGGATCTCGGTTTGATGATCCAGACCCTTCAACAAGCCGGGTTCGTCATCAACATGGACAAGAGCTCACTACAGCCGACCCAGCACCTGGAACACCTAAGCTGCTTTTGGACACACAGAACTCTCTTTATTACCTGTCTCGGGAGAGGCAGGAAAAGTTGACCACCCTCCTAAACCAAGTTCTGAGGGACAGAGCATCCGATCTAATGACCCTAGCCAGACTGATGGGCATGTTAGTCTCCTGCCAGGACATTGTGCAGTGGGCGCACCTGCACTCCAGGACCCTGCAAGCCTTCCTACTCCCTTTCCAATGGTCTATAGAGAGGAAGCTTCACCTGTCTCTAGTGGTGCCGCAGGAGACGCAGGAGGATCTGGCATGGTGGCTGAGCGATGAACGCCTGGCACAGGGCTCACCGTTCAGCAACCAAGGCTGGACAGTTGTCACAACAGATGCGAGTCTTCTGGGCTGGGGAGCCCATACCGAGGGGGCCATGGCCCAGGGAGTGTGGACGTCGCAGGAAAGGAAGTATCACATCAATCTACTGGAGCTCAGGGCAGTCCGCCTGGCTCTCCTAAGCTTTGCTCATCTACTTCGCAGATGACACGTATTAGTGAGGACGGACAACATGACGACGAAGGCCTTTGTAAACAGACAGGGGGGCCTCCGTTCACGCAAGCTTCATGCAGAAGTGATGCAGTTGTTCTGCTGGGTGGAGTGCAACCTACAGTCTCTGAGGGCGGAGCATTTGGCAGGTCTAGCCAATGTTACAGCGGACTGGCTGAGTCGACGACAAGTAGGGGACTCGGAGTGGCAGCTCCATCCCCAAGTGTTCCATCTTGTGACAGCTCACTTCGGCAAGCCGGAGGTGGATATCTTTGCATCAAGCGAAAACGTACAACTTCCTCGCTTCTTCGCCAGGGATCCGCAGCAAGGGGCATAAGCGGTCAACGCTCTACAGAGCCCCTGGCCTCCGGGGCTAATGTACGCCTTCCCACCGGTGGCGATCATGCAACATGTTCTGAGATGGGTCAGGGATTGTCAGGGATGGGTCAGGGATTGTCTTAATAGCTCCAAGATGGCCTCAGCGTCCCTGGTTTCCGGACCTACTGCACCTATCAGTACAGGAACCCTTAACGTTACCGGACAGACCAGATCTGCTGAGACAGGGACCTCTCCTGCACCCGCAACCTCGTCTATTCAACCTGACAGCTTGGAGGTTGAGCGGAGCCTGCTGACACAACTAGGATACTCCGAGAAGGTAACAGGCACTCTCCTGGCCTCCAGGAGACATTCTACAAACAGGGTCTATAACTCCACCTGGCGTACCTTTGCGAGGTGGGCTTGGGACCAGGGTCTTGTGCCTCTACGGGCTAAGGTTGCACAGGTACTAGCTTTCCTTCAAGACGGTTTGGAAAAGGGTCTGTCTACCAACACCTTAAAGAGGCAGGTAGCAGCTTTGAGTGGTATCCTGGGTGCAAGCTCGGGAAAATCCCTCGCCATTCATCCACATGTTAAAAGGTTCATCCGGGGGGTGGCCCTGTTAAACCCACCAACAGTTCACATATCTGAGGTCCCCACCTGGGGACCTGAATACGGTTCTGGAGGTGATCACGAGGGCGCCTTTTGAGCTGATGGCCAAGGTGCCCCTTAAGGAACTTACCTTTAAAACACTTTTCCTAGTGGCCATCACCTTGGCTAGGAGGGTGTCGGAGTTGGGGGCCTTGTCGGTACACTCACGGCTGTGTATTTTCCACAAGGACAAGGTTGTCCTTAGGTTGGATCCAGCTTTTGTCCCGACAGTAAATTCCTTGTTCCATTGGTCACAAGAATTGGTTCTGCTGACCTTTTGTCCCAAGCCCTCGCATCCCAGGGAGCGTCTCTGGCATACTCTGGATGTCAGGAGGGCACTCCGTTTTTATATGGAGAGGACTAAATTGTTCCGGTCCACTGATGCCTTATTTGTCACCTTTAAGGGTTCCAACTTGGGTCGAAAGGCCTCAGCAACCTCTTTGGCGAGGTGGCTGAGGTCTGCCATCCAGCTGGCCTACATGTCCAGGGGGGAGGTTCCACCAGATGCCATCACTGCTCACTCACTAAGGAGTGCTGCCACCTCGGCGGCTTTTGATGGTTACTCCTCACTTGGGGACATTTGTAGGGCAGCAACCTGGGCATCAGAACATACCTTCATCAAACACTATCAGGTATCCACAGCCGCATCAGCCGACGCCACCATGGGGCGTCGGGTGTTGCAACAGGTGTTTTGGGAGTTTGGGAGTTTGGGAGTTTGGGAGTTTGGGAACCTCGCTGCTCCCACCCATCATTTTTGCTGGCTTTGGTATATCCCAGAAGTTAGGATATACTCTTAGGATATTCTCTTCCAGAGAAAAGCGGAATTCTTACCGTGAATTCCTGTTCTGATGGAGGAAGGGTGACATTCCGCCCACTGCAGTCGCAGGCTCGGGGTTTTTGGTTGGTTTGTTACATGTTTTACCTGGTTATTGTAGGGTTTATAGCGAGCACAGGGGTTATTTCCAGGGAGTTTATCTGGGGGTTGGACCCAGTACGCCACAGTTGTGTTATAACCTTCGTTTGGTTGTGAGACTTCTAAAGCCTACAGTGCCGAAAGCGGAGTGTCCTTGGATCCATCCTCCGGATTTGGCGAGAGTAGACGGCGTTTTCCTGCTTTCCTATTCTGATCTGGGGAACAGGGGAGCGCCCCCTACAGGAGCCTGTTCGTTTGAGACCAGACCAGCCTTCTGAGAGGGGAGGGGCTTCCCAGAAGTTAGGAATGTCACCCTTCCTCCACCAGAACAGGAATTCACGGTAAGAATTCTGCTTTTTTCCATTCTGGAGAAGGCAAATAGTACTAATAAAGAAACGCAGCAAGCATTCCTACATTTTGTTGCCTGCAGCTCGCTTTCCCTCTCACCTCGCCTCATGCTGTATGCTTGCCTGGCGCCTCTCTTTGGTGTACTGCGCATGCGCACGTGCCCCACACACCCCACGACATTTTGAGCCCCAGTCCGGATCAGAGGAATTGTTGCACCGGGCTACAAGTTGAGGGGGAGGAGTACAGTCTGGTGTCAGCTCAGACTATTACTCTGCAGCCAGTCGCGTTTGCCCCAGCCTGCATGCTCCTTATGTTCACTGGCCAGCCGGCGTCTGTCAACTTCTATTTGCTCAGAAGTAGGTCAGATTGAATTCAATGTGCTTTACTCCTGGGGCAGTGTGTGCATTGGACTGCAGTTTTAATTAAGATGGGGTGCAATCCTATTAATACTTACCCAGGAGTAAGTGCCATTTACTATAATGGGACTTACTTCTGAGTAGACATTCATAGACTTGCACTCTTAGGTGATCAATTTTTTTAAAAAAACCTCCGTTCCAATCAGCCCCTCCCCTGGCAACAGCACCCAGTCTTAGGAGACACCTTCCATCACACACGGACACTTAGGGACATTAAAGAAGTGCCACATCTGGCCTTGGGCAGCGATCAAAATGATGGGGCTGCGTGTTCTGCAAGAAGCCTGAGAGAGGGGTGTGCAGTTCCCCCCCGGAGGGGGAGAAGATGCATGCCTTCCCTCGCCTCCGATGTCCTGCCGGGAGGAACCGCGCGTCCCTTGCTGGACAGCGAGGGGTGCGCAGTTCCCCCCAGCAGGGCAACAGAGGGGGGGAAGACGCGTGTCCTGGCAGGGCAACAGAGGCAGGGTGGCTTGCCTCTTCACTGCCACTCTGCTCCACTCAGGTCCAACGCGCCGCCGCTCTGCCGCTCTCCTTGCTGCATCCACGTGCTCTAAACTGCCGTGGTGTGAAAAGCAGAGCAGGCGCAGAGCAGTCTGGGGCACGTTTTGCCAGACTGCGAAAGTGGGCAGAGCAAAACAAAACAAAACAGAGCCAGCCAGCCAGCGACGAGTGGGCGGAGCCAGTTAAATGAAATTTCTAGGGGTAATGGATGGTTGCGCTGCCAAGACACAGCCGGGCATGCATATGAATATATATCTATATTATAGATTCATATGCATGCCCAGCTGTGTCTCGGCAGCGCGACTGTCTATTACCCCCAGGAATTTCATTTTTACCCCATTTGGGGTAATTTACCCCAGTTCCCTGACCACTGTCTTAATATATCAACCAACATGGCATTCACACATGCAAGAAAAAGGGATATAGAAATTTGGCTTGAGCACAGTCTCTTATTCCAGGATGAGCATATTCTTAGGATTCTAGAAGTTTTAAGTGTCCATTTTCTGATGACATGTATATAGGCTAGAAATCCAGTATTCATCTCCATTTGTCCCAACCACATATTCTTCCAGAGAGCTGAAGAAATCAAAAACAGGTTGCCTATATTAGGCAACTCCCAACCAATAGCTGAATCCAGTGGTGCAATTCAAATGAATTAACAACCGGTTCTATGATGTCATAGCCAGAGTAAAAAAAACCCCGAAGCCAGCCGAGGTAAGCGAGTGGGCAGGGCCCGGCCAGTTAACAACCGGTTCTATAGAACCTGGGTGAACCGCCTGAATTTCACTACTAGCTGAATCTAAAAATATCTTGGTGAATCTCCTAGTGTCTTGCCCTTTAAATGAAGAGTGTCAGGAGAGAGGTAGAGCATGATAGGGTGATGTGAACAGTGGTGTCATCTACAAACAAGGAACGGGAATGCTGGGTGGGACTGCCCGCCCGTCCCGTTCCGTGGCTGCCCTGGCCTCGGGGGGGTGCCTGCTTGCCGGGGGAGATGGGTGGGGGCGCACCGGAGCCTGGCGAGCAGCGGTGGGGTGCGCAAACCGGGGGCAGCCCCCCCGAGACCAGGACAGCCACAGAACAAAACCGGCAGGCTGCCAATCACGCGGAAGTCCCGCCCAAGTCCCGCCCAGCGTTCCCATTCCTTGTTTGTAGATGACACCACTCGATGTGAACCAATCCACATTGCACAAGTTTTGAAAAAGCCAGTTAGGGTTTGGTATGTTGTATTTTGCCCACATGAGTAAGGAATATCTGCCTAGCATCAGAAGATGGGAAGATTCCTTGAAAGGAAGGAATACAAGCTGAGTCTGTAATATATTTCCTTGACAAGGCCTAGTCAAAAGACCTGTGATAAACAGATTTTCATATAAAGGATTGAATAGTGGAACAGGCTCTGTTAGCTATTGACTTCAAAACTGAGTGTTTTTTTCCCCCATGAGGCTTTGAAAATCAAGGTGATTAACTGGCTCGGTTCATGACAAGGAACACTGGGTAAGATCTCTGGCCCTTTTGCAGACATTCTCAACTAATCCCTGGCTGCTAATGGAAGACATAAAACTGTGCTCTTGAAGAATCGAATGAACCTTATACTAGCTCCCTGGTGCATTGTTATTTCATTTCTATTTTCCTAAAATGAGAAGCACCGTAGGGTGTAATGCATCTGGAGGTCATTAAAATGAAACTTGGTAATTTCCGAGCACAGAGATGGTAACAAGATTGACTTTGTTATGTGCTGAGTATTCTGTGTAATTGCCCAGTTACTACAGATGGATTTCCAGAAAGTCAGAAGTGTTTTAGCCTTTGTGCAGCAAAGAAAGATGGAGGGTGTTTGCTGAACAATCCAACACCCATAAATGGTGATTGCAAAGCACAATATTGCTATCATCCTAAACACAGAACTCAGATGTTGTATACCATTGTTAGCAAATTTTTGTACTTGCTGTTTGCCTGAGACAGTGGTGTCCAATGGATAGCATTGGACTTTAGCCTGGGAAAGCTGAAGTTAATTCCCTGATCTGGGGGCATTCAGTCAGTGGCCATTTCACAACTTTACTCTCTGCATTATCATCATGTGTATACTTTCAACAGGGAGATACAGCCAATCCTAGCTTTCAGATGACTCTGTCTGCATATCTATAAATGGCAAATATGTTCATATTTTTTGCATTCATATTTTGAAATGTATATTAAAAAATTATAGTAGCACATTCCTAAGTAGCCTTCCTCAGGGACTGCAGGAGCCAGAGACTGCAGACCAGCTGAGAGGTCCTAGCGGTAAATGCTAATGTACCCCTTCCTGGTCTAATGGCAGAAAGTGAGGAAGACTTAAAGAACCTGCTGATGAGGGTGAAAGAGGAAAGTGCCAAAATTGGCTTAAAGCTCAACATTAAAAAAACTAAGATCATGGCCACCACTCCCATCACTTCCTGGCAAACAGAAGGGGAAGAAATGGAAGCAGTGACAGACTTTATTTTCCTGGGCTCCAAGATCAGCGCAGATGGTGACTGCAGCCATGAAATTAAAAGACATTTACTTCTTGGGAGGAAAGCTATGGCGAACTTAACTTAATAAAAAGCCGAGACATCACCCTGCCAACAAAGATTTGCATAGTCAAAGCGATGGTTTTCCCAGTAGCTATGTATGGCTGTGAGAGCTGGACCATAAGAAAGGCAGAGCGCCAAAGAATAGATGCTTTCGAATTATGGTGCTGGAGAAGACTCTTGAGAGTCCCCTGGACTGCAAGGAGGTCCAATCGGTCCATCCTACAGGAAGTCAAGCCTGATTGCTCCCTGGAAGGACAAATCCTGAAGCTGAAGCTCCAATACTTTGGCCACCTCATGAGAAGAGAGGACTCTTTGGAAATGACCCTCATGCTGGGAAAGATTGAAGGCAAAAGGAGAAGGGGGCGGCAGAGGATGAGATGGTTAGACAGTGTCACCGAAGCGATGAACATGAAATTGGCGAACTCCGGAAGCTAGTGGAGGACAGGGAGGCCTGGCGTGCTGTGGTCCATGGGGTCGCGAAGAGCCGGACACGACTTAGCGACTGAACAACAACAACAACCCCTTCCTGGTATCCATGTTTTCTTTTTACTGGGCTAGCAGTTGAATGGTGGGAAACTGGTAGATCTGTCCACTGCCTTCATCCAAACTAAGAAGGCCAGGCAGAGGAGGGACATCGTGGGAAAACTACTCACCCCAGGACAGCACAGAACTCTGAGATTCTTCAAAATAAGCAGCATAAGCATTGAGCTGCCCAGAAAAAGTGTCTTGGCTTCAGTTTCCAAATTAATAATTATTGCAGTAAGATGGAGAGCCCTCCCCCAGCACCATGCCAAGGACTGGAGGAAAGAAGCTGTACCAAGCCCTGGGATGGAAGTGGGGCACATCATCAACTTGCAATGTCAAGGGGGCCGACACAGTATCGGTGGTGGATTTGCCAGTGTGTGTGTGATGGCTTTTAATCTTTTAAGCCAGTCCTACACTCCCTGGTCCTCTTTTTCATGTCGTGCAGAAGCAGGATGTGCTTTGCCATGTTGTTCCTTTGTGGCTTCTGGGGCCTCCGGGACCGCTCTTTAGCCTGCCATGTTCCCCATTGCACGCATGCTCTATTCTCTCAGCACATGATTGGTGGACATTTTACATGCTGTTTTGTGAATTTCCCCTTTGTCAGCTTCCTTTAGGATTGTGGGGTAGCATTTTCAGTCACATTTGATGGCAGCTTTCACCCCCTTCTTTGTATGTGGCATTCTTGGTGTCCCTGAAAGCAGGATGTGTGGGCACAGTTCACTAGTCTCCTTGCCCTCCTGTTTCTGTCCTGCTTCTTGTCCACATTGCTGGGTCTATCCATCCACAACTTGTCGGTATTGGATGTGGTTTGTTCTGGTAGGCCCTTTCAGCCCTATTGTTCCCTTTAAACCAAACCCAGGCAAGCCAAGCTCTGCACACTCAAGTAAGGATGAATGGAATAATATATTATTTTTGTCAAAGTAGTTATAAATTCCTTCAGATTTTATGACTAATTGGGTGCTTCACCCTGCAGCAATTAACACTCATTATGTTTTGTGAAGTATGCTTGTTCTTCACTTGGTTGCCAAACTTACAGAATGGCTCCAAGGAAGAGCAGACAGACACAAAGGCAGCCTGGACATAAGAAGCCCCATCTAAAACATCCTACAGTTTTTCTGTCCTAAGTTGTTGAATGACTAAATTGAAAGGGAATTGGCTATGGACCACTGTTATGTCACACCTCAATGCCCCTGAGAAGGGTAAAAGGAACATTGATTGCTAGGGTGACATGAACCTAAAGGGCAGTTGACTTCTGGCACATTTTTCAAGAAGGCTAAATGTTGCTTCATTTTTCAGTCTACTGGGGCAGGTTTTGAATGAGGATGCGGCACCTGATGCTTCTCAGCCAATGCCAGATGTGATTTTTTTCAGCCTGGTTCTAACACTTCAGACTCATTGGGTCCAGGAGAACATATTCCCCATGTTTCCTTTTTATAGCTGGTTGGGTTGTCTGTAGGCTTCTTGGGCTCAGGGCTATCTTTGAATTCTCCCTATCAGGACCTCCCGAATTCTGCATGCCAAATATTGCCTTTCCTAAGGATTTCTAATTAATTAGTTCCCTGTATGCCAGAGTCTTTAGAAGTTGGTGCCTTTGATAGCACCAACTAATAAATCCTGAAGGTTTCACGTTTTCTCCTTTGATTCAAATATATAAACCTAATCTGTATGATTGGACCACTCTCAGAGTCAGGGAGGATGGCGCACGTCTGTGTGCTGGCCTCTCTGACTCCAAGAATGGTCCAAACATACTTTATCATGTCTCTTGTGCCAACCAAACTTTGCTGGCCTAACTGGGCCAGCCTAACTCCAGGTTAGGATTGCACTCTTAGATGTATTACTCCATGCTTGCTTTATACATTTGGAATTTGGTTTTTGTTTAGTTTTTGTTTTGTAGTTGTGAGTTTTTGTTTTAATAAAAATATTTTTTTTAAAAAAAGAGGCTAAAAAAAGGAAATCTATTTTAGGACAAAATTTATTTTTAAATATATATATTTTTTCCCAGCCACATAGTTGAACAGTTAACATATGCAGTTCTGTCCACTGCACTCCTTTCAATATACCAGAGTTGCGTCAGCCTGGCTAACCCCCATTTTTAGTAATCTGGGCCAGATGCTTTTATGATCCTCAAAGCATAATCATTCAATGTTAAACCTCACCCATGCCAATAAAACAAATCAGGTTTTCACATGTTGACACCATAAAACTATTACAGTGAGGAAACAGTATCATTTTTGCACATGTGTAAACAAATAGTAAACTGCGTTTCACAACATATTGAGCAGAGACAGTGTTTGGTGCATTGATATATAAAACTGACTTTTTTGGGCCACAAAAATGTGTAAAATATACTATATGGCCCTTGTACTAAAATGTTGGGAGACCCCTTTCTTAATGGACAGTCTATATTCCTGGCTCTTGGCCAACAAATAAATGCTGATGTGAATGTGTCTCATGTAAATTGAGAAACCATGCAATGGGGCTTGCCCTTAATTATGCCTGAACCAGCTAGGTCTTTTTGATAAAGGAAGGGTGTTTGTTTTAGGAGTTGTAATTGCACCTGGATATTGTTAGTGTTTGTTTCTATTTTCATATAATACAGAACACAGGGAAAAACGTCTGAAGCTATAATTCACTGAAATGGGAAATTACTGTATGCTTGTAAAACCCTCCTGGACATTCATGCCAATCAATGTACTGTGCCAGTTCCACCTACCAGTTCCACTTACCCTGCCCCTGCCCCTGCCCATAACCTCTCTTGCACCAAGTAAATAATGTTTATTTTCTTTTAGTTATGGGAAAAGGAAAGAGTTATACATGATAGGGAAAACAAAGGTTTACACAGTGGGTAAGTAGTGGAGGGTTACAACCATAGATTATACATTATAATCATCTAAATAATCTATAATCATACCTCTTGCACCAGTCAAGTTTGGCTGATGCAGGAATGGCACTGCAGTGCCTCAGCCCAACACCCTTGGCACCCCTGCGTCGATTGGCACCTTGCGTCAGCGGTAGCGCCATTGGTCCAGTACTAGCACGTAGTAGCAACCCAAGGGCCTTTCTAGGATTGCGTCCCCAGAAACATTCTTGACCATCTACAGTAGCTATTCTGCCTTGCTATAAAAGCTGCCTTGCCATTGAGCAGTCAAACCTTCCGTCTAGGGAAAGGGGTGGGATGGAATGGCCACGTAGGATTCACGCCTTCAACCAGATATCTTGGTGACATCATCAGATTAGTGTTACTTAGGTCCCAGCATCAGGATCCATTTGCTTTCCAGCAAGTTTAGGGGCCAGGGATTCCTGGGATAAATGTAAGTTGCTAATGCTAGGACCTTTTTCTAGCTAGAGGTAATAAGGGGATTGATTAAATTTTCATGTGTCTGATATTTATACTGCAAGCCCAACTTACCAACATCAACAGTTTAATGTAGCTTCACCAGTTTAACTATGCGGGAGGTGTCGTGGGCTGTGATTGTAAGTATAATTCCACCTCCATCTACTGGGCATCCGTGGTTACTGCCTTCATTTGAATAAGCCTTGTGCTTTCCAGCCAAGTTCAGGCATTTCCCATTAGCTTGTTTGTAATTTCTCTACTCACGCATTTTTTCCCCTTTTAATTTCCTTTTTCTGCTGGGCTTAGATTAGTTACAGTTTGACCATTTGATATGCTTGGGAAAATACAGAGAAGAGTGAAAAGGAAAAAGTGTTTTAGGGTGTCATCAATCCTGAGTCTTGGCTGGCAGGATGGTCCTTGGATAGTGGCTAGAATGGGGGATGGGGTGAAGTTACACAGTACCAGCATGGTTAACTTTCCACAGATGCAATTGGCAAAGGGAGAATAGAGGCTTGACCAGGGTCCCTGCCTGGTCCCTGCCCCCAAATCTCCTCCAAACCACTGCTGACCCACTGCTGACTCCAGCATGGATTTGGAGGGTTTCTGCTGCTGGGACAGGACTTCTCCGCTTCCAGGCCACCTTTAACGAACCACCTGCTGTTGGAGATGCTCATGTGATGGCAGCTGAGCCTTACATTGACAGATTGCAAGAGCAAACTCGCAGTATGTAAGACCACTACAGGGTTGTGCCATAAAGGTGTGAAACCTTTCTTTTGATTTTACAAAAGTTGTTTTACTCAAACTCAGGAATCCTTAAAAATCCTTAAAAGTCACAAGACACCAAGGGCCCAATCAGGGTTCAGGGATGGAACGGGAAAGATCTCAGCGGTAGCAGCACATGCCAGGATCCTATTCCCCCCTTTCTGGCCCACACCCTAACCAAAGGAGCTGGCTCCAGTCACACCATGTGCCCAATCCTATGGGCATGTAATCCCAGTAAACCACATGTCCTGCCAATGTAATTTGCTTTGTAGCTGTTGCAAACAAGACACTGCTGGAGTGCCTGGCCTGGCCATCATGCAAGTGATGTGTGACCAGCTCAGTGAGATGGATTTTTATTTATTTATTTATTTATTATTAGATTTGTACCCCGCCTTATTGTGCCCGAAGGCATTGAGGTTCCCTACTGATGCAGGTAAGGTCAGGAGGGAGATGGGAAGAGGGTAAACTGGAGAAAGCCTCCAAGCCCACACTGGAGCAGGTGGGCCAGGGGTGGGTAGAATGAGGAGCTGCTGGGATGGAGTAGAGGGTGGATTGGACCTGGGAAGTGGACAGGTTTGGCAGCAGTGGCAGCCGCCAAATCTTAACCTACTTCCTGGTCCTGATCCACCTTCATGGGTTACTCCATGGATCCGTTAAGAATGGGGGAGATTAAATGATTTTGCCAAAAGTGTCACCTTCCTGGCCTGTGGATCAGTGGCCTCTTTCAATTGACCATCTTAATAGCCATATTACTTGTCTGACCCATTGCTCTCCAGACAGTCACCAAAAGCAAAGTACATGTGTATAGGTGCATGTCTCCTCCATGACCTGAAAGGAAATAAGCAGAGATAAAATATTGATCATGTACCACATCCTTTTGCATTGGTTTAAATTTTATCTCAAGACATTGACCTATCTTTTGACCCCTTTTCCACCTTACCTTTTCAGAATCTCTTTTTGCTGACGAGGCAGTGAGACCCCCTATCTCCCCAACTATGATTTTGCCCATCTGACAGGACCACTGATCAAAAATTAGGACTTAAGGTATCATGTCAAAATATTCAGACTATATGTATTTACGTTCACATGTCTCCCATGGACATTGTTTCTTTCCTACCGTTTGATAAAACAAAAAAATAGACTTTGTACCGTTTAATTTCTGTATTGGACAAACTTCCAAAGCACAGTATATTTGAAACAATTTTTTTTTGCCTAGCAGCACTGAAAGCATGCTCATTTTTTTTTCTGAAAGGATTTTTTTTCATAGCATGGCATTAGTCTAATTTTCTCATACCTATGCATAGAGGCAGAACATTAATATATTTAGAACTTCGGATTGGTTACTTAGCATTTACACTGGCATAAAATATTAATACTGGCATCCATGCATGAAGAGTCCAAATTAGCAGAAATAAACACCATGTTCAGGCTGCTGCAGAAAACCAATCTGAGAAACTGAAGCACTTCAGTTATACTTCAGTATACTGAGCTATAGCACGGCAGTGTTACTTTTGACAGTTTTCATATGTGACAGACCAAAGAATTAATCCACTTGTTTTTTCTGTTTCCTATCACAGGCAACACTGTTATATTTGTCACTGTTTCATTAACTGGAAAGCAAAAGGAGGGCACCCTACAAAAATGTCATCCTATTAATTGGCAATACTGTAATTGAAGTTGCAATGTGCAAGATAGGGCACGAGTGATGTGTTTCTCTTCTGTTATAGTGTAATTCTTTTAAATTGCAAATTTCTAATCTGAGTCCATGCACATAAGTGTTGTCAAACACAAATGCATCCAAATATATTTATAATTGGTCCCCATGGACACATTTGTACTTTTTGCATTTGTATTCCACCTTGTCATCATGTAGTTCATTTCTCCTGTTGCAACAACACTTGAGGCAGATTGAGCTATAAGTAGGGGTAGGGTTTTTTTTGTTAAACACAACACAAAAACACAAAACAAAACCTTTTGGCATTTGAATAAAAATGCCACATTTTGGTGTTCCTGCTATTTTCCAGAAATTAAAATAGATTACTTTTCCAATTAGAAATTATGCTGTGGCTGCATCTGCTGGCACTATATCACCTATATCATCTATGTAGTACACTTTTAAGGCATTTAAAATTAATAAAAATTAATAAAAATGAGAACTTGGAATGAGAATGTCAAATAAAAACAACTGCAATTTGCTATTTTAATCAAGAAATTTTGGGGGGAAATCACCAAAAACACTCACACACAGGCATAGTGACATGTCCAAGATCACAGGCATCCAAATTCTGGGCCCACCCACCACCCACCCACTTCTTGCTGAGAACTGCCCTCCCCCTGCCCATTCCCTCCCCCGTCCAAACATGGTGCCTCCCTTGTGCCGGCTGGCTTTGGCCAAAGCAAGGGAGGTGCAGCAGGGGTGCAATGGGACCGGCACTACCTGCAGCACCAGTCCCATTGTTGTAGCGCAGGGATGCCACTCGGCGCCCTCGCATTGGCGCTACATGCGCAGCACCAACGCAACTTTGTTGTGTTGATGCTGCGCTCTCCTTAGGATTGCACTGTTAATGGGATTTGGATCCAGATTTCCTTGGGGCAAGTCCAACATACTATCCACACAAGCAGAGGCCACCATCTTCTTCTTGAAATGTGGCATCTTCCCTTGCCAGTGGAGTTTCACATTTTGTCATCATATCTCATTCCAAGTAGAGCACCCTTGACAAAAAAGGATCTTTTGTGGGGAAGGGAGAAGTTGTAGGGAACAATGCTGACACTTCCAGTCTAATGTGGCCAGAAGGGGGAGCACTGGAATCAAGGGGGGGGTCCAGAACTAGTCTTCAGGCCAACTCTGATGGCTGCAACTGTTTAGTCCAAGAAGCAACTTCTTGTTGCCCTTGAGTACTCTAAGAAAAGGCCTTTGGTCCTCTCTATAAGAAGATACTAATGAAAATTAGCATTCCAAAAGGATCTCCCGCAGCTGTCATCATAAAAAGAAACTGATTAGTGGTTTGGACGGAGCTAACTCTGTAAATTATCAAACAAAATTCTGCCGAAGCATCCATTTGCGTATATGAAAATTACAATTTGAACATCACACTTAGAGCACATTAATCAACTTCATTCTTTGTTTTTATGGGTAATGAGGCTTTGCAAAAAGGTAAACAGCTTTCTAAATAAAGTTGCTTTGGCAAAATGAATTAAATGCATTCACACAGCTTTTTAAAAAAATAATTCAGTGACAGGTGGCTGAACAGACAGCACAGCTATGCTGCAGCTTCATGAAATGCAGCATCAATAAGGACAGGAGTAAATGTAGTCTGTGTTAGTTCCCTCGCCTTCTTTTTTTATTGATTTTTGACTCATTCACAGTGACACTACCTTGTAATTGTGAAAGCATGAGACACTGCAGACTTCCTAATGGTTGTATCATGCCACCTTTTGTCTTCACTGTCTTCGTTTTAAGGATTTTTGTATCATTGATTGTCAAAAGGACATCCTTTGCCTGCCTTCAACTCTGAGGTGTTTGTGGGAACAGCAGCCACTTATTTCCCCGCTGAGGGACTTTCCTTAAACATTTGGGCGACCTGAGCTTTACAATTTACCTTGGACACAATTGCTGGAACGAGAGAAACAGTATTTTAAGGCACTGATCTCACTGACAGGTTGGCGTGATGGTTTAGTTAGTGTTTCAGTATGTTCTTATTTGCTTCTATTAAGGCTGATTGTGTGCCCCTGCCTTTTTTTCTTTAGTTAAGGTTTTGCTTTGCCAGGAAATGGTGGCAAGAGGGGCAGGGAGAATGCAGGGCTTCTGCAAAACAGTATTTTATTATCACTAACTGCCCAATCCTATCCCCTGCCAGCCCTTAGCTTCCAGTGCCTGAGGGGGGAGTATGCACTGCATGCATACCTCCCAGACCTCCCAGAAGAGGTAAGTAAAATGTGACTTACCCACACGACCCCACAGACTGACTGGCATCCAATGAGTTTCCTTGGATCTGTGCCAGCTATTTAATAGGTGGTATAAGTCCAAGGAGAGTCAGGGGATCACTGCCATCAAGATCACTGCCCCCTCTCCCGTCCGTCCTCGAACTGCCCCCAGTATTAAGAGAGCCAGAATGGTGAGGTGGTTCTGGACTTGGACTTTGAACTGGAAGATCCAGGTTGAAAGCCCCTCTCAGCCATGAAGCCCCATGACCTTGGAGCACTGGCCTCACCTACCTTGGCCTCACCTACCTCAAAGGGTTGTTGTGAAGACAAAAGGAGGGAAGGAACCATGTACACCACCCTTGGAGGAAGGAACCATGTACACCACCCTTGGAGGAAGGGTGGTATAAAAATGTGGAAAAGGAATGAATATGTAAATATGGCCCACAGCCCATACTGATTCTTCCCTTGAACCACCCTCTTCTTAATTGCTCAGATGGGGCATCTTGGAGTCACTTGGAGTTCAGAGGGTCTCCAGCATGTGCATTGGCGGCCTGTTTGCCAACAGAACAGCTTTTGCAGGACTAGTGGAAGTAGGGGCCTACACAGTGGGGACCTTCGGCTGGTGCCCTTGGGTCAACACTAGCCGCTGGTGTTGGCCCAACAGCAGTCATGCTGGCATGAGAGCACTAACCGACACCCTTGCATCAGTGCAGTTGCCATTGGGCTGAAGCTAGCAGCAGCGTCAGCCCAAGGCACTGGCAGAAGGCCACGCTATGCCACCCCTGCGCCAGCCAGGTTCGGACAGGGGGTAGGTAGGGAAGGTGATTTGGGGCAGACCAGGAGGTCTCCCAGGAGGCCAGGGAGAGGGGCATAGTTGGGATGTGGCCTAATGGCCACATTAGGCACCAGGCCTCATGGCTGTACCCAAGCAGCGCAACACTGATACCGGCCATGTGCCATCCTCGCTGGGCTGGGAGTCTTAGCGCCAATGCAGCGGTGCCACATGGTGTTGACGCAACAGGGCGTCTGGGATTGCACCCGTAATCATTGATTGTAACTAGAGGTCAGGTTTGTTGTTGTTTTTGTTAGAACAGCTTTTGCAGGACTGCTTTTTTGTTGGGGGGTTTCAAAGTGATTATTTTGACCAGTGAAAATGGTAGGCTTTTGATATGATATGGGCAGGGGTTTTATTTTTTATCAAAAATATTAAAAACACAGAACACTGCCTTTTGGGTATGAAAATATTTGGATAAAAACAACAAAACACTGGATTTTTGGTGGTTTTCTATTGTCCAGAAATTAAAATAGGTTTTTTTAAAAAATTTGAAATAATACTGTGGCTGCATCTGCTGACACTGTATCATCCATATCATCTACCTAGTACACTATTAAAGCATTTAAAATTAAAAAATGAAAAATAGGAGTGAGAATTTAGAATAAAAATACATAATACCCCTTTCTGCTGTTCACATCATGAAATCTGTGAAAAAAACACCATTTTCAGACACCCCTAACTATAACATACAGTAGTTCATTATCCGCAGGGTTATCCTTCCAGGAACTCCCAGGAATAAAGAAAACTGCATCTATCAAATCTGCTGTTTTCTGCCTCCTCACTCTCCGAAGCCAACTAGAGCTGATGCTCTGAACTTTCAACACAACAGAAATAAATAACTAAATTATTTCAGCCGTGTATGTATTTTAGGGTGTTCTTTATCTTACCACATACAAATATATTTATATGGCTTTGAAGAGCAATGATTGCTAAGAGCAAGCATATTTATCGTAAGAACGTGTATTGATGGATGAATATTACCTTGTCCTGTGTTGGAGTCACTAGCTCAGAGATGCTGTGGACATGATACATTGGGATTTCAGTAAGGTTTTTGACAAAATTCCCCACAACATCCTGGTGGGAAGCTGGTGGAATACAGGCCAGATGCTGCTGCTGTCAGGTGATTCTGTGGCTGGCTCTTACTCAGATAGCGCTTGTCAATGGCTCATCATCAACCTGGAGGAAAGTGTCAGTTGGAGTGCCTCAGTTCTCTGTCCTGGGCCCACTATTGTTCAATAAAATTAGAATTGAAGGAATTCTTCAATTCAGTAGAAGGAATGGTCATAAAATTTTCAGATGACACCAAACTATGAAGAGTAGCCAAAACGTGCGACTACCACTAACTGAAAACCCCTTCCCAGTCCTGAGTGGCCCTTACTGTTCTGGTGAAGCGCTGCTCCATTTCTAAGCGGATCGGCTGGCAAGGATGCCCTGGGCAGTAGCATCTATGCCCATTGTCTTGTTGCACAGCCTTCTGGGATGTCAGACATGGATGCAACTGGCCCGAGTGTCCCTGCCAGCTGATCAGTTTAGAAATGGAGTGGCACTTCACCAGAACAGTAAGTGCCACTCACAAGGGGGAAGATCTGGGCCATGGGCTGCGGTTTGGAAACACCTGCCCTTCAGCAGTGTTCCCAAACTTTTTCACGGCCCTAGAGCAGATATTTTAAAAACCTTTTACATCTCATGGCACATTGATAAGGTGCTAAAATTGTCAAGGCACACCCCGCTGCCAGTAGGGGAGCTCACATCCCCAGTGATCCTACTAATTAATGACCTTCCCCTGAAATCCCACAGTACACCTGCAGACTATTTGTAGCACACCAATGTGCCGTGGCACACTGATTTAAAATAACTGCTTTAGAGGCTGCTGCCAGATTTATAAATGCCAAGGAGTGTGGGTATAATGGTGATTGGGCAGCAGTACTCACCCCCAAAGAAGCAGCTTCTTTAATTGCACACAGCCTAATCTGCCCTGTCAGTTTCATGACCCACCAAAAATTAGGTCATGATCCACTGGTGGGTCCCGGACCCACAGTTTGGAAACTGCTGCCCTATAAGATAGGAACAGGATCCAAGATTCTCTTAACAGAATAGAAAACTGAGCAAATGTGAACAATATTAATTTCAACAGAGATAAAAGTAAAGTTCTGCATTGGGATAGGAAAAAGCAGATTTACTTATATAAGACTGGGTTTCTTTCTGGAGCAGTAGTATGTGTTAAAAAGATCTAGGCATTTCTGCAGAAGTCAAGCTAAACATGAATTGGCAGTGTGACACAGATGTGAAGAAAGCAAATGTGATTTCAGGCTGCATCAACAGAAGTGTAATACTGAGATTGTGAGACGTGATGGTACCATTGTATTTTGCTTTATATTAGTCAGACACACCTAGAATATTGTGTCTGCTTCTGGACACTGCTATTTAAGAAGGATACAAGTTGAGTATCCCTTATCTGGACTGCATTTTATCTGGAGTCCATTTTAGTGTACCAATGTTTTATTGTTGTTTTTGAGATGTTCATTCTTGCAAGTTTATGATTTATGTTTTAATTGTAATTTTATGCTTTTTTTGTAAACTGCCTAGGGGTCCTATGCGGAGAAAGGTGGGGTAAAAATACAGTAACTAAATACACAAAATAAAATAATGTCCTGGCCCTTTCCTCGCCACAGGGGCACCTAACACCAAGTACACATGTTCAGATGTGTGTCTCCTACCCATCTTGAAGGAGATAGATAGAAATAAAGTATTTGCTATAAGCCAGGATTGTTCAATTCCTCTTTCATAATGATGATATTTCTAATAAACAATGGGGAGCAAACAAGAAGAGTCAGCTGACTGCATCTTGCCTTGCTTGTGAGCTTCCCAGGAGCATCTGCTTGGCCACTGTTGGAGGAAGAGTACTTAGCTAGATGGACCACAGCTCTCAACCTGCTTACTGTTAGTTTTCTATTCTTACTAAGCAAACATATCAAATTACTATTGATTTAGGTTTGTTTGCACTGTTGTTACTTGAGCAAATCACTTTTGATGCTTGTGACTTGAGTAATTATTTTCCTGCCCTAAAGGGATTTACAATTGAGATTGATTAGTTTGTGGTACTGATGTGCAAATGAGTATATAATAGATTCCAAATGTATTTGTAACTGTCTTTTTATTCTTTTCTATACTCAGCAAGCCAAAATTACCTGAGCTTGAGTGCCAGGTTATTTCTATGTATGTTTGAATGTGTGAAATTAAGAAATTAAATCTTATAGTTAAGTTTTTGCAATTCAAAATGCAAAACAATTACAAGCTATACATTCTTGTAGCCTTGAAAGAAAAGAAAAAAAAGAATACTTAAAATCAGCGAGTGATTTCAAGGGCTCTTTCTTCATTTTTTGTTCAGTCTTTCATCAATTGCTCTTCACAGTGCCCACTTTAGGAGACAAGCAGTCTGAGTGGGAGTGTAATAAATTTGATCACACAGTGGTCTAATATGAAATGCAGCATTCCAAGTACAAACATGTATGAGCGAGGGTTGGCTTTACAGTGTCTAGCTGTTTTCATTCATGAATAACAATCTGGCTTGTGTAATTCCTGACCAAAGAGCTAGCTAGGTAAGCAATGTAGTTGAACTGTAATTATGGAGTACTGTATATCTTTAACCAAAGGCCGTACTGAGGCACAGGTCAACAGGAATTGCAGGAAGTTCAACAGGAAAACCATTCAGTGAAGTAGCCTGGTGATAAGGTTGATATTAATATTGCTCAGATTCTTATGACTATGAGAATGTTAAAAGTATTATAAAAATACAGAAATGTTTTATTGATGTTTATGTTTAACCCATCCTACCTAGTAAAATACTGTAAGATAGATATCTATTAACAAGGGATGTGCAAAGCATTCAATATTCATCACGGATGGCGGCCCCCCAGATTGCCACCCCCCACCTACCAGAGCATCATGGAGCCTTGCGCAACACTCCACTGCTGTCTGAAAATGTTGGACAGCATTTACTAATTTGTTACAGTTCCCCAGAAGCTGTAACAACAGGGGTGGAGGGAGCAACCTTTAAAGGGATTGGCACCCTTAAAGGGCAGCAGCAGCGCCCAAGGCATTACCCCCCTCAGTCAATGGCAGGACCGCTACTGCAGCCATTTTAATGCACACAGTGCGTTGCAATGGAAATTATACTAAAAACCAGAATTCCTTGTAATCAGAAATACCGAGTAATATGTGGAGGCTAGGTTTATTGGGAATTTGTTGGCAAACAAGAATGTATCTTGATTCTGTTTAATAACTCTAGAAGGCTTGTGGGGTTGCTGCTTTGAGGAAAGGTAGACTTTTGTTGTGATGCATGTGTGTTTTTAATGATACAAGACTGCAGTCTATTACAAGTCTGAGACATCACTCACAATTAACACATTCCCATTAGAACTTGGTGATTGCTCCCTTTGGGTGGGCAGGCAGGCAAGAAAGCAGACAAGTGGCTGTCTTTAAAACTAATGACAAAGCTGCTTTGTTAATTAGCTGGCAGGGGGTGGTCAATTTCCTATCTGCCTATAAACCAGACACTGAGTGCATCATTTCTGTGATACATGCAGCCTCTGGTGTATGTACCATTGTGAGAGCTCTGGTTTCCCAGACTAGGAACTTCATTCAGGCCTTACTGCTGTTGCATTTGCAAATGAGTCTCCTTTTATTAAATCCCTCGTCATGGGGCAAAGTATATTATTGTCACATCCCTGTGAGCTTCTCCAGAAAGCCATTTTTTCTTTTCTCAGTAGAATACCTTTTCATCTCTGCAGAAGTGAGTGGACACAGAAAAATATTAGTGTACAGGGCTGATTGTTCTTTCCCCCTTTTCTTTTTCTGAATAAAAATCTAACACGTTTACAGACCTGGAAAGAATTTCACCCAGACACACTAATTTTCTTTCACCTGCAGTACATGCAATCAGTTTCTTAGCACTTTTATACTCAGGTACTATTTATTTCATTGTTGTAAAAGGACTCAGATGAGAACCTGAAATAATTACACATCACTCTTTGAAGGATGCTGTATTTAAAATAACCAATCAAAAGGTCCAAAAGGAGATGCCTTGTTTGACTCATCGACTGAAGATGCATTCCTTTCAGTTCCAAGTAAACTTCATTGCCGAAAAAAAGGTTATCATTAACCCCAAAACATAAAATGCTGAAGAGGTCGATGGATCGAAACCATCCTCTGCTACCATGGATACCTGAAGACCCTTGTGCCCCATTTTACCCAATGAGGTGCCCCTTTGGACACTATGATCTCATGAGAAAGCAAAGTGTTTGTAGCCAGTTCTTCCCGTGTGAAATTGCCTGCTTTCATTACACTATCGGAAAGGGAGTACAGCTAGTTGCCCTAACAAGCTTGGGAAGCTGACCAGCTCAAGGACTCACAGGTGTCTATCTGATCTGGAGAAGCAGAGACGGAATGCCAGTTTCAACCAGTTCTGGACTGTGAGATGTGAAACTGCAACACCCCCCCATTTCGTCTCGGAGGTCTCCCTTTGGCGCCAAATCCAACATCTGAACTGCTTCTTTGAATTGTGGAGCAGGAAGAGCTTTGGTTAAAATGTCTGCTATGTTCCCTTGCGATGGACAATAAAGCACTTCAATGTCCCCATTCTGAACGGCTTCTCTGACATGTTTGTGCTTTATGTCAACATGTTTAGAGTGCATCCGGACTCGTTCTGATCCAGCAATCTGGATGGCAGACTGATTGTCCATCCAGATTCGGATTGGATTTACCTGTGTAGCATCCAAATCCGACATCAATTGCCTGAGCGTGTAAAGGTAGTTGGTCACATGACTCAAGGCTGTGTATTCACTCTCCAGAGTCGAACACGCAACGGTCTTTTGTTTTTGTGACCCCCAATCTACTACGCAATTCCCAAGACGTATGGCATAGCCTGTTGTAGATCTCCTGGTGTCATCTCCCCCAAAGTCACTGTCTGCAAAAACCTCTAATTGCAGTGCCCCTTTCGGGGTGATGTGGTACCTATGGGTGCTTGTCCCTTTCAAGTACCGGAGAATGCGCTTTAAGGCTATCCAATCTGTCTGAGTGGGATTTGCAGCCTTTCTGCTCAGGTGATTGACAGCAGCGCCAATGTCTGGGCGCGTCCAGCACGCAAGGTGTGTGAGTGAACCCAATAGTGAGAGGTACATATTCTGGTTTGGAAATGGTGCAGATACCTCTGCCTTTTCCCCCCTTCCCACAACCATTGGAGTTGCGACACTCTTGCAGTCCTGCATGTTCCATTCCCGGAGTAGGGCATGAATCTTACTCTCCTGACTGAGGAGAAAACCTGCACTGTCAGCTGTGCGTTCGATCTCCACTCCCAGGTAGCGATTGACAGGACCAAGACACTTAAGAGTGAATGCCTTTTTCAGCTGTTGTGTGATCTGATTGATCTGTTGTTCCGTCCTTGCAAGGACCAGCAGATCATCAACGAAACACAGAAGAACACACAATTTTTCTCCTTTTCCTTTTCTGAAAAGGCATGGATCAGCTGTGGAGGGGGTGAACCCCAATTTTTGCAGCTGCTCCTTAAGGCATAAGTGCCAGTTTCGTCCACTTTGTTTCAACCCGTAAATAGATTTCCTGAGACGAAAGTGTGACTCATTGCATTGCACACCTGGGGGAATTGTGATGTACACTTCTTCCTGCAGGTTTGCGTGCAGGTACGCTGTTCCAACATCAAAGTGATGCACTTGGAAACCTCTGCTAGCTGCGACAGCAAGCGCTGCTCGAAGCGTTGTGGCTGAGAGCGTGGGGGAGTAAATTTCCTCGAAATCTACACCTGGGATTTGCTTACAGCCACGAACCACTAAACGGGCTTTCTTTAAGGGCTCAGCACCTTCCTGATCTTTTAGAACAAACACCCATCTGGAATCAATTGCATGTTTTCCAGCTGGTAATTTTGCTGGTTCAAAAACCTCCAGGTCGTGCATTGCCTTCAATTCAGCCTGAATAGCTTTCAGCCACCCTTCCTTCTGGGCTTGTGGTAACTCCATGACATCTTGGTATGTCTGGGGTACCTCTGTGTAACCTGCCTCTACCTGGTAGGTTAGTCTCTGGGGTGGAACCCCACGCAAGGTCCTCGGAGGAAGGATGCGCCTGGTCGGAGCTTCCTGCTCCGGTGTGGCTTCCTCTGAGGAAGTGCTTGTGTCCAAGCCTGGACTGGATTCCCCCGCTCCCCCCTCTTCCAGCAGCCTGTTAGAGCTTGCTGGTGTGACAGGAAGTTGTCGCTGTCTTTGTGGAGTTCTCTGAGGTGATGCTGCTGGCTGATCGGGACTGCTGTCTCCTCTTGCCTCCCCCCCATTTTCAGCAGCTTGTGTGGGGATGCTGACTGTTTGTTCAGCATGATCTGGCAGCATACTTTGCTCAGAGAAATCGTAAGAATTGGAGATTGTGACCGTTCTGTGGTCAGGATTGAGAAATTTGAGCGCTTTGCAATTTGACTCTACTCCAATGAATTGCAGCCGCTTGGCTCGCGGTGCACCTTTTCTGCGTGTTTCCCGATCTGCATGCACGAAGGCATATGACCCAAATATCCTTAGAAATGCAAGATCGGGTGGTTTGCCGAATAGCTTGGTGTATGGTACCCCGTCAATCGGACGGTGGTACACGCGATTTGAGATGAACACAGCATATCTCATCGCCTCTCCCCACAACCCTTTGGGCAGTTTTGATTGCTCCAGCAGTGCCCTGACCATTGTCTGGAGCTCCCTATTTTTCCTCTCCGCTACCCCGTTATGCTCTGGGGTGCGGGGTGCGGTGAGCCTATGAGTGATGCCCTGTTTCTCCAACCATTGAGACATTTCTCCACTGAGAAATTCACCTCCCCGGTCAGTTTGGATCGCTACTACGGGATGCCCAAACCGTCTTTCCACCCACCTGACCCAATTGCGAATTTTATTAAACGCCTCAGACTTCTGGCGCAATAAATATGCAAAACAATACCTTGTAGCGTCGTCCACAACGGTAAGAACATATTGTGCCCCCCCAGCTGTCTTTTTCAATGGCCCAATCAAGTCCATATGCGTCAGCTGGAAGGGAGTTTGGGTCTGGCGTGTGCTGAACTTCGGGATGCTTGCGCGATGCGATTTAGTGAGTTTACACACCTCACAGTCTACAAATGCATCACAATCTTTCAAGTTCATTCCACGCACAAGTTCAGCTGTTTTCTTCACGTACTCATGGTTTAAATGTCCTAGTCGAAGATGCCACTCATGTCCACAGAATCGGTGCTTTGGTTGATTGAAGTACGCACTTGCCTGTTGATTCTGTGTTGCCTGCGCTCCAAGCACAAACAGCCGGTACACTCGGGGAATAGCCACGCAAAGATTCCCCCTCTCAAGTGTGCAGACGTTGTCTTGGAAAGTCACTTTAAATCCATCTTCCTGGAGGGTGCCAAGGCTGAGTAGATTCCTGGACATCGTTGGCACACATAGCACATTTTTTAAGGTGATCTGCAGTTGTGGCAGAAAAACCTCTCCAGCGCAACTCACAGGCGCTGTTTTCCCATTTGCGAGAGCAACAGTTTCTCGATCTGTCTCGCGTCTACTCGTGAGTAAGTCTGCAGATGTCACAATGTGATGGCTTGCTCCCGAGTCGAGCAACCAGGATTCTCGGGTGCGCCCACCTTCTGCTGAGCTGACAAACGCGATGCTCGCTTTGTGTTGCTGCGCGTGGGGCTTAGGAGATTGCCCTTGTCCAGTGCTTTGCTCACTTTGGGGCTTTTTCTTCTTCTTGGAGCCTCCCTTTTTCTTGGGACATTGGAGTGCAAGATGATGGGTGGATCTACAGACGTAACATTGTCGCACACTGGCGCACACTTGCGTCTGGGACTCATTCCTGGGTTGCTGCTGCTGCTTTTTCCCAGAATTGTTGTTCTTCCCTTTTCGGAATTCACGCTCTCTTTGATTGTCAGCCCTTTTGTCCGCTTCCTCTAGAAGCCGTGCGACTACGAGGGTGACCGTCAATTGTGCTGCTGGGATGGATTCCAAAGTTAGGGTAAACATGTCCCACGTTTCATCCAGGGAATTGAGGATCGCAAACACTTTGAGCCGTTCCTCCACACGTTCCCCGATTGCCTCAAGGTCTTTGAGGTTCTGCTGCATCGCTCTGAGATGGACTCGCAAGTCTCCTCCCGGTTCAAGACGCGACCGCCACAGCTTGCGTGTCAGAACCATGCTGGAGGTGAGGGATGCACGGGCAAACAGCTCCTTCAAAGTGTCCCAATACTCCTTAGCGTGTTGAAGATCCCTCACATAAACCAAAAGGTCTTCCGAGATGGCCAGACCGATGGTCGCTTTCGCCTTCCTGTCGGCGGCCGCTGCTGCGGCGTCTGCGGCTGCAGGAAGCGCTTGAGTGCGTTGCCACAGGTCCTCTCGTTCCAACAGCAATTGCATTTTATGTGCCCACTGCACATAATTGCTGTCGTTTAGAAGTGGAACTTGAATGCCAAAAAGCGCCGTCTGGGTGGCGGCGGCGGGCGGTTGCTGCGCCATCACGATCCCGGGCGCAGCGGGCTGCAACGGCGGGAGTTGAGGGGCGTGAGGTGGTGGCGGCGGCGGTGCGGGAGCGGCGTCTTCCGCTTCGTCCTCCTCGCTTTCCCCGGATTCGCCAACCTCCTCTTCCTCGGATCCGTTCCCGAGGTCTTCCTCCTTGACTCCACCGATAGCCCCTTCTTCGTCAGACATCTGTCAGGGTGTCCGTGAGTTGAAGGGTGCAGCCGCATTCACAGTTCAGCATCCGCTCCTTGGATCGGGTCCGTGGCGCGCCCCTGCAGGGTTACGGCTGAATTCTCCATAACCTGTTGTGGATTTGTGTTGGTTAGAGCAGAGTTGGGGGCTTGCGGACCCATTCTAGCGCTTGCCTTAGCGCTTCGGAGCGAAGGAACGAAGCGATCGCTACATTTCAATGTCAAAGTCTTTATTGGTTTCAGTAGCGAAAGTGTGAAAGGTGAAAAAGTTCAAGCTGCCGGTTAGGAAAGCCGGCGAAGGCAGTGCCGCGCGCAGGCGGCTCTTCAGTGCGGTTTTACATCTTAGTGCACACACAGTGAGAAAATTCTTCTACACAAGAACAAAAGGATGCAACCAGAGTATATCTGGTAGGTGGATACCTGAAGACCCTTGTGCCCCATTTTACCCAATGAGGTGCCCCTTTGGACACTATGATCTCATGAGAAAGCAAAGTGTTTGTAGCCAGTTCTTCCCGTGTGAAATTGCCTGCTTTCATTACACTATCGGAAAGGGAGTACAGCTAGTTGCCCTAACAAGCTTGGGAAGCTGACCAGCTCAAGGACTCACAGGTGTCTATCTGATCTGGAGAAGCAGAGACGGAATGCCAGTTTCAACCAGTTCTGGACTGTGAGATGTGAAACTGCAACATGCTTGGGTGTAAAAATGATTTAAAAAGCAATCTGCTTAGCAATCTGGCTTTATCTCAGCTGAAAAGAGGCTGATGACTAACAAGTTCAGGCACGCTTCACCTTTTGCTGACCATCTATCTCTAAAATATCCCCAGTGAAAAGCCACTCTCTGTAGGAAAGAGGAACAGAAGGGCACTGCCACCTCTACACGAGAGGGAAAACACACCCCAAAGCCGTGCTAAACACCATCAATTAAAATTCATTAGTCCAGGAGGAGCTGCAAGTTAGACTGTTGAGTGTGCACAGATGCTGCTATTACAAGCATAACACCAGTAATTAGGCAGCAAAGAGAGGAGGATTTCACAGCCTATACAAGATCAAGAGTTCACGTAAGGTTATCATGTCTTTGGCTGAGGTCGAAGGTGTTGGCGCTGGCGACGTGATCCGAGGATCTGGCTTGATGGAAGTGGCACACTCTCTGAGGGAGCAGGCATCCATCTTGTCCATTGGCGGCCATTTTGTGTCATCCCCTACACAGTATGCACAAGCACTAAGCCCAACATCACAGTTCCCATTCACAAAATACATTCCCCATTCATAAAACTTCATTCATAAAGTTGGCCTCCCCTTTAAGGGGAGACTTTGACAGCTAGGGAATTTGACAGTTCGTCCGAGCTACATAGTCGGGGATTCCGGGGGAAGACCTGGCCGCCTCTGAGTTTGACAGCCGGTAAGCGGTGCTTTCGAGGAACGGCTCGAGTTTGACAGCCCTGCCAACCCACGTGGCCGGAGTTCCTCGGGTGGATCCAGTTCATTGATTTGCGGTTAACAGCTTGGATAAGGCATGTGCCGGGGTTAGGCCGCAGGTCAAGGGTGGTTAATCCTTTAGTTGCCGGCCGGCTCCCGGTGTTTAGTGCTCGAGCCGGCCAGTTGCGGGCTGCCATGGTGGCGCCACAGGTTCAAATCCCGGGTGCCTCTTTTGGAAAAAGGGTTGAAGGTGGTCAGTGAGAGTCCGTGGTGTCTCAGCTGCGAGTTCGATTCTCGCCAAGGTTCAGTCTTTAAGAGTTTATTTCATTTTATTCGGAGACTTGGCTGGGCTGTGTGCTTGCAGCCAGGTGAAGAAAGCATGGTGGTTTCTGAGAGAATCAGTGAGGGTTCTTTTTTTTTTCTCCTATCAGGCTTATTTCAAAGCCAAACCTGTAATAAGGGAATATTTGGTGCAGCCCAAGCCAGAATAAATATTTCCTACCTTCTTTATCAAGTTCCTGGTCTGTTGCTTTCTAATTAGGTTTAAGGCACATAATAAAAATCAATGAGATTCCTTCATGGGAAGAAAAGTACAATGCTATTATAAATGCATTTAGTTATGATAGATGTCAATACTTAGTCAAGAAAAAAAAATTAAAGCCCAATATATTAGTATACATTTTCATGTGGCCTGTCATAGCTGACAGATGGTTTCTCTTTTGGAGGATATCTGCATTGTTTTGAAATAATGAGGACAGCTTTCTATAGGCAAGCCCATAAGAAGTGCTTTGTGGGGCAAAGGAAATATTATTAAGAATATATGTTGCTTTTCAACAAGAGTAGTTCACAAAGCAGTTTGCATAGCAAAATAAATCAATAAATTGTCCCTGTCCCCAAAGGGATCACAATCTGGGATGAAGGAGGACAGTTGCTCTCCCTCTGCTTTTAAAGCACTTTAAAAGGTGCCTCTTTGACCAATTAGCAGGAGTAAATTAAGATATGGTCGCCAACAGTTGGTATTAAACTCTAGTCTACAGCTTTATCCAAGGACCATGGCAACGAAACACTAACAAGGAGCAGTGGCGCACCCAGCCCACGCTCTGCCCTGGGGCTGCGTCAACACTTGGCACCCCCTCTCCCAGCTTCCCACCCCTTCACCGCCCACTGACAGGCCCCACATCACACGAGGCTCCATTTCTGAGCCATACGAGAGCAAGGAAGAACAGGTGGGCCAAACAATGCCCACCTCCCATTGAGGCAAGCTGCCTCATCACAGCCCTCCTTCTGTTCCAGCAGCTCACCACCCGGAGCATCTGCCCCCCCCCCCACAAAATGGTAATACCACAACTGACAAGGAGGATATGGTCATAACTCACATATTTCTTAAAATATCCAGGGAAATTATGTACTGTACTGTAGACCAGTGTGGTCCAACTTGATCCTTCCATGTCCCCCGGCTGTGCTGAGCTGTAAATAATTGATCATAGAATCATAGAGTTGGAAGGGACCTACATGGTCATCTAGTCCAACCCCCTGGCTGTAGCAGGGAATTCTCCTAGAGCATCTCCAGCAGGTGCCTGTCAAGGCTCTGCTTGGAGGTCTCCAGTGAGGGAGAATCCACCACCTCTCTTGGCAATCTGTTTCACTATTGAACTGCCCTTATTGTCAATAAATTCTTCCTGGTGTCCAACAGGAAACTCTTCTCTTGCAGTTTGTACCCATTGGGCCTAGTTCTACTGTCAAAGGCAGATGAGAACAGATTTGTCCCTTCTTCCTTATGACAGCCCTTCAGATATTTGAAGAGTGCTATCATATCCCCTCTCAGTCTTCTCTTCTCCAAGCTAAACATACCAAGTTCCCTCAACCTTTCCTCATAGGACTTGTTTTCCAGCCCCCTGATCATCTTCATTGCTCTTCTCTGAACCTGCTCCAATTTGGCTGCATCTTTTATTTCTTGAACTGAGGTGCCCAGAATTGAACACAGTACTCCAGATGAGGTCGCACCAATGCAGAGTAAAGCGGAACCACAACTTCTTGTGATTTGGACGCTATGGTTCTATTAATGCAGGCTAAAATTGCATTAGCCTTATTTGCAGCTGTATCACACTGCGGACTTATGTTCATCTTGTGATCCACTGCAACTCCAAGATCCAAGAACTAAGGTGAGATTATGACATCACCACCAATTACCAATTTAGCAGTCTCAGAACGCAAAGAGGTGGAGTGCCGTGAGGTATTTAAAAATCTCCCTGCCACACAGTTCTTTTCCAAAGGAGAAGCTGAAACTGAGTGGCAGGAGACTGAAAAGTTTCTGAAGCAGGAGTAGGTGGGGGGGCTGCTGGGCTTTCAGGGAGCACTTCCAATGCTAAAGTTCCATGTTCCTACTAATCCATCTGTTCTGGCCCAAAATGTGTTTTGCATAAAACCAGCTGGCTACTACTCTCCATTGTTTCTGAATTTCTCCTCCACTGTTAGCCATATTGTGTGCTGAATGTACTTTACTCATTTGGTTGCAGATGTTGCATTGGTGCCACTGTACCTGGCCTGCCATGCTTGCTAACAGTGCAATCCTATGCATGTCTACACAGAAGCGTCATTGAATTCAGTAGGACTAAATCCCAGGTAAGTGCATATAGTATTGCAGCCTAAGCTTCTGAGCAAGTTGATACCTGTTTTTTCATCTTCCATCTTTAAAGCATGCTTAGTCCATGATGCAAATAAACATTACATAATGTAATGCTAATTTTAACAACTAGCAATATGCATGCTTATTTTGCCTTCTGGTTTTGGCTAAAGCAGACACCCAGGTCTTTTGACATTACATACACTATTGGAGGACATGTGATTTCCTCTTGCTTTGATGGATGAGGGGCAAGTGCTTTCCATAGAGGGCAGTGAGGGCCTGACACATGTTTTTGATGTATTTAGTTCTAGTGGGAAAGGAATCTTAGCTGAGCTACCTTTAAAAGATAAGAAACAATTCTCTTCAAAATTACACTTTGATTGAAGTGCAAAAGTTCAAAGCCAAAACCAGCTAAATATATAGTAGAGAAAATAGCACACATTCCTTAGTAATGAAAAGTATGGCAATTTATCACATGCTACATTCATCTAGTTTGACTTTCATTTTTTTTACAAAAGTAAAAACGAAAATTATAGGTATATTTCATTGAAGCATAAAGAACTCCTGAAGGCTCATTGCAAATTCTGGCCTTGCATGTGAAATGAAAAAAAGAAGCAGCAGTGGGTTTAAAGAAACTGGAGACAATTGGTATTGTAAATAATGGAAAATGCAAGATATCAATTAAGTGAATTGCAAGTAGCTGCAGGTAGCTTATCTTCACCTGTGTTAAACGCAAAGTAATTACTGCAAAAAAACTGTGATAAGAAAAAATACACAATACAACTCTGAATCCAGCTATAAAGAGGATAATTTTCTTAGGAAACAGCATACGCTAAAGTTAGAGGTTACAATCCACCGACACATCCTTCTGTGTAAATCCCACTGAAATGAACGGGGATTTCAGTTCATATTGAAATGGCCCAATCTTATCTGCCAGCAGAGTGCACATTCCATCAGTGGAAATGCAAGGATGCTAGCAGAAATAATGCTCTGCTAGTTAGTGTGAGGACCAGTGCTTTCGCCAGCCTCACACAGTGGCCAGCAGAGACGGTGCAAGTGAGTTGGCAGTGCTGTTGGGTGGTGGGAAGAAGAGGGCCGTTTCTGGGCTGGGAAAGGGTAGAAACTGGGGGTTAGGGAGGAGGCAGGAAGGGGTGAATCTGGTGGAAATGATTTTATCGCCTTTTTCACATTCCTTCTCACTCCTTTTTCCTCCTTGGACATCCATCACCAAAATAGGTGACATATGTCCAAGGAGACAATAAATGGCCCTAGGGCTTATGAGGAGGTAAGTAAAGATTGGTTTTACTTCCCTTCCATTTAACTTCAGGTGGCCTATGCCACCATACAATAGGATGCAGCAGGGCTGCATCAGTGCTGGTGGCAGGGGTTGGGGTTGGGCTGTAAGGCATCAGCACAAATAACTTCCATTAAAATATCAGCAATTATCAATTTTACAGTACTTTTTTTCTTATTAGAATGAAAAATTCAAATTAATGAAAATTCAATAACTTTTGGAACCTGTCTCAAAGTGCAAACAATACGAATACACTATCACTTCCTTCACCTTTTTGAAGTGCTTGTACCAACTGGAATGAATGATTTAAAGTACTAGAAATAGCAAATGTCCAACTCAAGTAATTCATTTTATGGTGGTACATCCAGCTTCTTTCTAAAGTATCCTACGAATTGTACGTTCTGGGTGAATGTGAGGTAGGGGCACTAGGAGGGGTGTTTTAGTGGAATTCTCAGCACTCTCACCAAATCAGATGTCTTTGTACAAAGCAGCAACAACTGAAAAAGGGATAAAACAGATACATCTTTTTTGCAGTAAAAATTACAGTGCTGGAAGGGCCTTTGTTACAAACAACCTCTCTGTCCCCAAAGCGTGTGTTGTTCAGGCCAGCTCCATCTTGGTTTAACTCCATTTTGGATTCCTGGTCTGGCATTTCTAAGGTCACATTTTGTGACTCTCAAAAGATAATGGTAATTTAGGGGCATCTGTATGTCTCCTTCCTCCTTGAAGTCTTGCAATGCAAATTTGGGTGCTCCATCCTGACAAAACAATGGCAGCAATGAAAAGTCCTGCCTGCACAATAAATTAAGTTCCTAATGGTCCAGGGGCCAGAACCCACCTAGGCAGTCTTTTTCAGTCTCTGGACAAGAAGTATCACCCGATCTTGTTTTTTGTCTAATGAGTGAGCAATTAAGGACTCACTCAGATCCAATCAGGTCCAGGACGCTCATGCTGCATAGCTAAAGAAATAGCTCCAAACATTTTCAAGAACTGTTTTTTTTCCTTTATGCAAAGTCCTATAACTTCCCTTGTTCTGGAAGCAAGGAGGAGAACTAGGCCATTTCTGTCCCCAAAAGGATATCCGTGCTGCTGCTTTTTAGGGTTTTTCCCCTCCTTTTAGAACAGGGCCATCTCTCTCTACCAAGGTGTGCTTTGTAAATTTCTCCTTCATCTTAGGTCACTTCAGATAGATGGGGTGTCCATGCTTGCTTGGAGTTTCTTTCCCAGAAGAAACCTTCTCCATTAGGGGTCACATCAAACCCCAGCTGGAGTGTCCATGCTGCATTTCATTTTGGGTCTTGCCAGGGACCACCTTTTGCTCCACTTTTCTCCCCTGGAACCTGGAATCTTGTAGCCCTGCCTTGCTGCTCAGACTTTGTACCCTAACCCCTAACCAGCAGACTAGGATAACCTGCCTTTTGATCCTCATCCCAGTTCTCTCCCTTGTTCTCCCCCACTCCTATCCCTAGCAGCAGCAACTTGATCCTAGGGATCAGGTTGCTGCCTCCCCCCTTCTCGCCACTTAAAGGGGCAGGGAGTAGTGCGTCCCTGGCTGGTGGATCATGACCCACGAGCTTCAGAACAACTGGTTTAGACAGAAGTTCAGCAAATGAATTTAAACAACTTGCTACGATACCCTGATGAATGTTGGCCTGATGTGTGTCTTCTGGGCACTGAGGTTCCCACAAATGTCTCTTATTAATATAATAAATATCCAGGGTAAAAATTCTATAAGAATTAGTAAAGACTTTTTGCCACTTATGCTGCCAGCAGCCTGACAAAGCCTCTCTTTGCATTGATGATGTGCTTGAAAAAGCGCACATTATGTGCATGTCCGACACCTCCTGAAGGGGCCCTCTTCCTTATTCTGCCAATACTGGAGGTGTATTCAGTGAGAATGCCATCAACAACAATGGCAGAGTTGCACACAATGCACCTCAGGGGAGAGGGTAGATGGCAGTATCTTAGGGTGTCCAGTCTTTTCTAGTGGCTGTTGCTGGTGGTGTTCTGCATTTTTTTTAGATTGTGAGCCCTTTGGGACAGGGAATCATTTAACTTTATTATTACTATTTGCCTGTAAACCACTTTGTGAATTTTGTGTTGAAAAGCGGTATATAAATACTATTGATTAATTGATTGATGGTTAAAAATTTGGGATTCAAGATGATTTTATGCATCTTCTGCTGCAAATTTTTGTTTTATTCTCTGTTTTTATTATAGTAGTAGTCCATTTAACAATTATTTTGATGTATTTAAATTGTTTTTCACTTCCATATAATTAGAAAGGTGAGGTTTGAATATTTGTAATATTCACATGCCTGTAAAAAGGCAGATTACAGTTTTATCTTTTAGTGGATGGTGGTGTTATCCTAAAAAAAGCTGAAAGCGGTGTAATGTGTTTTTATTCCAAATCAATATTTTAATCAATTTTAATGTTTACCAAATGTAATTATAGTCCTATAGGGGTGTGTGTGTGTGTGTGTGTGTGTGTGTGTGTGTGTGTGTGTGTGTGTTTATGGCATATGGTTTATTGCTGTGGCTGGTTTATGCCAGCCACAGTAATAAAACAGGTATATAACAACAACCCACCCACCCCAGCACAACTATTAAATTTACAGGAACCATTTAAGATTTGTATGCTGCTTGTATGAACAACTACAATTAACCTGATGCTGCCAAACAGAAACAAAGTAAAACATTGCCAAATTGGAACATTAAGAAGATAGCAACTTGAACCAACATAATTGAACAGAGCATTGAATTGCTATGGGGAGAAAACAAGTTTTAGTGCAGGGGGGGGAACACAACCACAAAGCAAGGAACCATTAAGACATTTGCTTACTTGTGAGTAAACACAAACATCTAGCTCAGTTTCACTTTCTGTGGTGTTCAATACATTGATCAGCTTGGAGGGGCTTCCTTCTCCAGTGCTTTTGGGGCCTGCATTCATTGGATTGGGACCGTTCTTGTGGTGTCACATTCCTCTTGGCCTGCCCCTTTCAATGCACAGTTGCCTACTCAAGAGTAAACATACAGTGTGGCTCAGTTTTGCTTTCCATAGGGCTCCATGCATTTGTTTTGGTAGCTTCTGAGCATGCTCAAAACTCTATAGCTAATTAAAACAGCACAGCTGCACGTTGGGGCTTGGAAACAGTCAGAAGTGGATTCACAGATGCTCTGCAGCCAACTCAATGAGTAAATTTCATGGTATTTCGTTGAGCTGGATACCATGTTTTGTGTTTGTATACGTCCAATTTTGTGGTATTTTATTTTTACCATTTAGACTGCCCCTAGTAATAAGTAAATGCATTCCTAGTTTATCCTAAAGGTCATGGTGGAACACAATGGTACAGCTTACATATACCCAGACTGTGGATCATCAGCAGCAGTTTGAATGACGCTCACAAGGCTAGAAGGGCAGCCAGATGAGACACTGAAGCTCTCTTATAATGTGTTCCTCATGTTGCACCCCCACCCAAAGGTAAGCGGCAATGTTCTCACATCAATGAGCTCTCTGAACCATCACCAAGCTATATGAAGTGTGTTATAGTTGCATGTAATGCTAACGTCCCTCTGTTTTATATCTGCACTGTCATTGTTATAATAATTTTGTTTGCCCTTGCCAAATGTACAGCATTATGTTCCTTAATAGGTTTTTGTTATGACTGCTGTTAGGGTCAGGGGAGGGAGGGGGATCCCTGATGGAATCAGACAACACAATGGGTAGATAACTATGTAGGTGACTTTAAATTTTAAATTTATTACCTATTGCAAAAGAGAAACATTATTTCTCCTGTGATCATTCACTTGCTCCAGATTTGTTTAAAGGGGGAGGGGGAGGAGAATCAATAGCTAAATATGCAATTATATCCTCCTATTATGGGCTGGAGTGGTGTAAACAATTGGTCTTTCTAATTTCCAAGGGTTTATTTCAGCAGGGTTGTTTTTTTCCTAGATTCTTTTTCACTATATTATTGGTTCAGCAATTCTTTGCAAAGTTCAATGAGCTTCATTAGCTTATCTTAAGAAAATGAGACTGGTACTTTTGAGGCAGCCTCTCTGTGACTTTTCTAATTAAATTTCTTCCATCAGAAGACAAGCTGCCCTTTTTGCTTGACAAACATTGGTTCTAATTTGGACTTGGTTGGATTTTGCAGTTCTTTAACTAGTCTCCCCCACCCCAGCCTGGTCCTATTGAACAGCATCTGCTTGTCGAGGGATCACATGGCCTGACATTTACACCTCAGCATGCTTGCTTATTAAAATACCTCGATGCTTGATAAATTTATTAGCTGCATTCTCGGATGTCGAGGATGACTTTTCCTAATGCAAATTTCTAACAGTGAAAAAACTTTTAATATATAGGGAATGTTTGAGATGTAAGTTCCATATAAATGTTGGCAATCACAAAAACTTGAAAGTTACAATGCGTTGGTGAAAATTGACAGCCACCTAAATATCTTTCTAGGTAGTCTCAAAATTCTTCTTAGATTGTCAACAGTCACCAAATTTTAAAATTTTTCTGTAACACATATATACAGTTGCGTCTGATCCTGCCACCCCAAAAAATATTGAGCTCTACAGTGGGGGGGGGGTCCATAGAGAATCTCTGGGCATGACCAGAAGTGCTTGCCAGATTCTTGGAAAAACAGAAGCACTCCTCAGAAATCTTCTTAGGCACAAGGAGATGATATGTGGCACCTCAGAACACAACTGGAGTTCCTCTGTGGTCCTTCCAGTTGTGGGTTCAGAACCTGCGTTGGGTCAAATCCACTGGTTCTGAACCCTAGGATGAGGAGGGCCCACTATATTGGCAGAAAGGTTTAAAAAAAAATTGCGGGCTGTACAATCCTAACACACACAGGAACAGGCACCCGACTGACCTGCAATGCATCCTATGCAGGGTAGGAGGCATCTGAAGCTTACCACGAGGCAAGGGGGACATTTGTCCCCTTACCCCAGGGTAAGCCCCAGGCAGGCTGATGTGGGGCCATCCAGCCGCCCTCCCCCTGCCCCATTCTGCCTCCCCTGTGCTCCCCCTGCGCTCCAGAGCCCTGTGTTGGCAGAATTTGGACAGTGCAGGGAGGACATACCACACGGCTCATGAGCCAATTCTGCTGCCTGCGTCAGCCCAGTCCTTGATTTTGCAGCGCAGACATGCTTTACGGCACATTTCTGATTGCATTGGGCCAATGCAAGTAACATGCAATGGCCCAAGAGCATGACAGGATCGTGCCCTTAGCTATTCAATTTGTATCTAAGACAACTGAATTGTGTGAATTAGACCAGTTAGGAGAACGTTCTTTCTAAAATAAAGAAAAAGAATCTTGGGAATCTGACATCTAAAAGAAGAACATTTAGGAAAGAGAAGTTGTTGAGGGACGTCTCAGCATGAGTATGCCCCCCAAGTGCTTCCAAGAATATCCTGAAGAATATGGGGTGTGGTCCATACGCATAAGTGTTTTTCAGATACGTTGAACTTCTCCCCCTTCTAAATTTGCCATACCATACAGGTGCTTCCATTATCTCCTGGTCTGGTATCTGTGGATTTCACCATCCACAGATGCCGAACTGGCCCCACCTCAAGCCCGCCTAGCCAGTCAAATCCAGAGGCATCCTGAAGCCTGCAGAGGATGCATGTGTCTGCCCACGGCCTCTACCCACCGCCTCTGGAGCTGATGTACTTACAGTTTCCGGTCAGGTTTGGAGCGTAAAAACCGCAGATTTGAATATGCAGTTTTTCTTATCTGTAGGGTCTCCTGGAATGGAGCCCCCACAAATAATAAGGGCCTGCCCTGCTAACTGTGCAATAGGCACTTTCCCAAGTGGTGTCTTCTTATATTTAGCAGGCGGAGAATAACTGTCCCTCTTCACCCCGGCACACTATCTTTTCCAGTGGCCGTTGCTGGTCATGTTCTGCATTTTTTTTTTTAAGATTGTGAGCCCTTTTGGGACAGGGAGACATTTAACTTTATTTTTTGCCTGAAAACTGCTTTGTGAATTTTTGTTGAAAAGCGGTATATAAATACTGATTGATTGATTGATTGATTGATTGATTTGATGTAAGTGGAAGGTCTCACACCCTGCAGCATACATCCTACTGTTTTATGTGAGAATCTGTGATACTGGGTGTTGTGCCAAATTCCCTCTCTGCAGTCTTATGTCCACAGACTAACAGCGCAATCCTATTGTGTCTGTTGCATCGGCACTACATCATAGCATCAACGCAAGGGGCAGAGTGTTGAAGTGGGGGCGCCGACTGGCACCCCTGCGTCGGCGCTCGAGCAACAGGACCAGCGCTGCAGGCAGCACTGGTCCCGTTGCGCCCGCGCTGAGCCTCTCTGGCATCGGCTGAAGGCAGCCAGTGCAAGGGAGGCTCCGCACGGAGGCGGCAGCAGGATTGGCGGCGGGAGGGAGACTGAGGGCAGGATGTGGGCGGGCTTGGGAGGTGGCCATTCGGCCACTTCCTAAGCCTGTCCAGGAGGCCACGCAGCCCGATTCAGGCAGCACAATCTCCTCACATCTGCCCCTTTTATTTAGCAGGCACAGATCCAAAGAGCGCATAGTGGAGGCTGGAGCCTCCCCTATGGTAAGGGAGAGAACGCTCCCTTGCCGTGGGGAGGTTGCAGCCTCTCCTAAGCAGCACTAGGATACGGCGCTAAGACACCCTAGGCTTATACCACAAAACCCCACCACCAAAGCAAAAGGCAGTCAACTTGCCTGCTAAGCCACACCAGCCCTCCTGCATCCTCCAGTTGATGGCTCCAGGGGTATGGCAGCCACACAGTAATTCCCTACAGCAACCATAGTTGCCACCCCAACCACAGTCCCAACAACCTCAAGTATCCTTTATCCAGTTCGTCCGTCCATCCCAATCAGTTAGTCACTTTCCAAACTCCTTCCTTCCTTCCTCTCCACAATCCTCTTTCTACACTCCAACCTTCCTGCCCCTACATCCACAACACTGCCCTTTCCAGGAGCCCACTTTTATCCCTGAGGCCCTTGATATCCCCAGTTGGCTGCAGCTGTGAAGAAGCTGCAGGCAAAGGCCCTGGGGTTAACCCTGTAATCCCTGACTGACAGACAAGGGGCCACTGCTGATACCATTCCCTATTTCCTCAGGGTAATCTTCCGCAATTTCCATAACACTGGGTGAATGGATATCAAAAGTATTGCTTTCCTGGAGTGCTACACATTTTTCTCATGGTCCAGTACTATCCCCCACTTGTGCCCTCACAGCCTGTGCTCCACTGGCAGAAGTCATCTTAAAACTGCTATAAAGCACTTTGTGATGGTGTCAATGGTGCCACTAGAAGTATAGGGGTGTGTCGGCCACACCGGGTGATGTGCACAGTGGGTGACACCACAACTGGCCAAAATGGTAAAATCTTGGTATTTTCAAATAATACCATCATGTTATATATTTGATGTGCCATTTACAGCAGAATGCAGTGAAATAAACCTTGTTGAAATATCTGTATTCTATCAAATGATATAGCCAAAAACCCAGAAAAAAATCTGCTTTCTGTAAAGAAAAGTGGATTTCGTTAACTCAGAACTGATCAATGAAACTGATTGTTCTGAGATCTAATGAGGAGCTATTATGACATAGCATGGAATCAATGTTTGGTATAAGTCAGCACTTATTTCCATACATCAGAGCTAATACTAGAATTCTTATTTAGTTGTGTGAGTGTCATCAAGTTGCCCACTCATTTTTTGTTGGTTACTAATTTGTTGGGTGACCTTTATTGTTACAAATAAACCCTAGTGATGCCACCAAATTTGGGTTGTTCACATGATATTGTAATTTGCATGGTCTGGTACAGAAGGACATCTATCATGGGGTTGACACACTGACCTCCTGCACCAGGTGACAAAGACTAGTGATGCCACTGGATGGCTTGCCTACAGGCAGTGCCAGCAGGAAGGTCAGAGTCTTCCCCCAGCGCCAACTAACAGAGCTGTACCCAGATAGGTCTGGTGCAGGGTGCAGATCAGGGCAGGGGAGGGCAGAGATGGGGTAGGTAGTGGGCAGATCAAGCCTGAGGGGGGGGCAGGATCAGCAGAACATAATATATGTCATATATCTCTAGCTTTGGATACTGTTTAGATGCAAGTACAAAGTTCTTGTGTTTGAAGAATGATGAGATAACTTTGTTTTAAAAGCCTTACAAAGCCCCAAACCACTCTAAGACTTGTGTAAATTATACAGACCAATTCTAGCCATTTAACTGGGGCATGATGGAACATTGTCCTGCTGCAACTGAGCTCATAGATGACTATATTTTTCTCTCCTCTTAATGCCTTCCATGAGTCTGCAATTGTGATAGAGTTTGTGGAGAGAGGGGATGTGTTTCAGGATCTCATGGTTAAAGACACAAACTTAGCATGTATTTAAATTCTGGAGAATGTGTTTCCACTAAAATACTTCTGAACATTTTTTCTACCTTATTTTCTTCTTTAAAATTAATGCCTGATTCCAATCCCCATGTCCACACTATAAACTTGTGTGACTTAGGAGAAACTTATGTTTCTGAGGAGGAGGGTATGTTTCTCAGGGCAGGAGGTCTGGTTAAGTGGTAGAGCTGCCATCTATGATCTCCAAAGTACACCTGGAGATGCATGTCTGAAATCAGCAGAAGTTTCTGAGAGCTGCTGGTAATCATTGCTGATGAATGGAATTATCCAAGCTGGTAAGAGAGTAGAAGAGGACCACTCTGAGTGAGGAGATCACATCAGTCAAGCATGGGAGAAGAATGCAGCCAGAACAATATTAGACTGAGAAAGAAAACATCTGGAAAGTAGATGTTCTATGGAACGTTAGAAATTGTAATACAAAATGTAAAAATCCCTACCAGGATTTAGAAAAGGCCTGCCTATGTAAACTGCCTTGAATAAAATTGAAGGAGAAATCTGATGACAAGAACGGCAGAATATAAATACTGGAATGATGATGATTGTGCCATGAGAAATCAATTCATCAAGCAATGGAAGGTTCCCATGAAATTCTGGTTACTCAAAATCTTAAAAGATGATGCTGTCAAAGTGCTGCACTCCAGCAAATTTGGAAAACCCAGCCATGGCCACAAGACTGGAAAAGATCAGTTTACATTCCAATCCCAAAGAAGGGCAATGCCAAAGATTGTTCAAACTACCGCACCATTGCACTCATTTCACATGCTAGTAAGGTAATGCTCAAAATCCTACAAGCTAGGCTTCAGCAGTATGTGAATCGAGAACTACCAGATGTACAAGCTGGTTTCCGAAGAGGCAGAGGAACTAGAGATCAAATTGCCAACATTCGCTGGATCATGGAGAAAGCAAGAGAGTTCCAGAAAAACAGCTACCTCTGCTTCATTGACTATGCTAAAGCCTTTGATTGTGTGGATCATAACAAACTGTGGCAAGTTCTTGAAGAAATGGGAGTACCAGACCACCTTATCTGTCTTCTGAGAAAACTGTATGCGGGTCAGGAAGCAACAGTTAGAACTGGACATGGAACAACCAATTGGTTTCAAATTGGGAAAGGAGTACGACAAGGTTGTATACTGTCACCCTGTTTATTTAACTTATATGCAGAGTACATCATGAGAAAGACTGGGGTGGATGATTCACAAGCTGGACTCAAGATTGCTGGGAGAAATATCAACAACCTCAGATATGCAGACGACACCACTCTAATGGCAGAAAGTGAGGAAGACCTAAAGAACCTTCTGACGAGGGTGAAAGAGGAAAGTACCAAAATTGGCTTGAAGCTCAACATTAAAAAAACTAAGATCATGGCAACCACTCCCATCACTTCCTGGCAAATAGAAGGGGAAGAACTGAAAGCAGTGACAGAGTTTATTTTCTGGGCTCCAAGATCACCGCAGATGGTGACTGCAGCCATGAAATTAAAAGACGTTTACTTCTTGGGAGAAAAGCTATGGCGAACCTAGACAAGTTAATAAAAAGCCGAGACATCACCCTGCCAACCAAGGTTTGCATAGTCAAAGTGATGGTTTTCCCAGTAGCAATGTATGGCTGTGAGAGCTGGACCATAAGAAAAGCAGAGCGCCGAAGAATAGATGCTTTCGAATTATGGTGCTGGAGAAGACTCTTGAGAGTCCCCTGGACTGCAAGGAGATCCAATCGGTCAATCCTACAGGAAGTCAAGCCTGATTGCTCCTTGGAAGGACAAATTCTGAAGCTGAAGCTCCAATACTTTGGCTACCTCATGAGAAGAGATTCTTTAGAAAAGACCCTCATGCTGGGAAAGATTGAAGGCAAAAGGAGAAGGGGGCGGCAGAGGATGAGATGGTTAGACAGTGTCACCGAAGCGATGAACATGAAATTGGGCGAACTCAGGAAGCTAGTGGAGGACAGGGAGGCCTGGCGTGCTGTGGTCCATGGGGTCGCGAAGAGTCGGACACGACTTAGCAACTGAACAACAACATGAAATTCTGGACATTTCCTTCTTTGAAGACAGGTAATTCTGTTGCCTGTCTGTGAAAGCCAAGCACAGCCCACTGCCCATTGCAGCATCCCAAACATGGCTCAATAATAATTTTTGCTGCCTGCCTAGATCTACAAAGAAGAGCCATTTGGGCTTGATGGGGTAAGTCATAAGTTGTGCAGGCCTGGCCTAGGGTCTGAATGTTAATGGTGGAGCTATCAATTGATATGGGCAGTCATTGAGAAGCACTGCAGTATTGTGTTTGTTCTTCTATCCTTTAACATGCTCCAGTGTGATTAGCTTGCCAGCCATGTAGTCTGTAAGTAATAGGTTGCATTAGTGGCTGAAACTGACAAGCGCTTAGCCTAGAGCATAGATTGAATGTAATTCATAGGGCTCCTGAGTTAATTTCCGATACCTATTTCATCAAGGCAGCTGGATAGATGGCTACCAGCATCTACTCACTTTATTGGTAAATCCCTGGGTCTTTTTTATTATTATTATTGTTACTGCCATTGCTATGGATTTTTTTTTCCAAAATACAAATAAAAGAAGGCAAGTGTTTCTTCTGTTGCATTAGATCCATGCTGCTTCCGTAACTTCAAATGGAGCTCAATGAGTAGGCACATCATTCATTTAGATTAGAGGCCCTTGCAGCTAACTGCAAGACCTTCAGATGTTATTGGAGTTATTTTTCCATGTGGCTCTGTTTAAAGTGATGTTTCTTTAGGGACTGAAGGATGAAATATGAAGTTATCTGGGAGAGTAAATCTGAGATGTTGGACAGATGGTGAAGCGTCACTGCATCCACAAAAAATGCATTTCATTTTTATATAGGGGATGCTTTTGCACGGATCCAGCTTGGAAACAAACAAAAAAGCCACAGTTGATCTCAGTATATCAATTTTTTTTTTGTTTACAGATCAATAGCTAGGTCAATATAACTATAATAGATTTTAAGCAAATTCATTAGCAATCTGATTGGGTAAAAATGAACACAAAACAGAAGAGCAATAAAACCTATTGGAAAGGAACAAAGGATGCTGTGATTACATCATACTAATCCTAGTTTCACTAAGACACGGTTGGGAAGTGAAGAGATTCAAGGCAGTTTCTTACGTTACTTCATATTTTTTTTTAAAAAATGTACACCTTATTGAAGTATGAATTTGGAATACAATATGTATTTCACGAAGTGCAGAAAAATATGTGTTTGCAAACATGTACAGCATTATGAGAGCCAAATCTGTTACGTTGGAACTCCATGAATGAAACTCCCAACATAATTTTCACCTCATTCAGGGTGCAAGCAGTGATGTCATGCACCCACTACACACCACTACGCGAGTACCGGTTCCTAGAAGTTGAGCTGGCCCCGCCCACTTGAAGCTGGCCCCGTTGGCTGGTTGGCTCAGCAGCTGCGCATGCGTACTGCACACCCACAGCCATTGCCTGCACTTTCTGTGAGGAGGCAGGCAGGCAGGCAGCGGCAGGTGGTGGCAGCGGCAGCAGCAGCAGAGCGAGAGGACTGGAGGTGGCGGCAGCAGCAGCAGCAGCAGCAGCAGCAGCAGCAGTGAGGGAGACCCGTGAAAAAGGCAGCAAGTGTGAGAAGGTAGGCTGCCTCCCACTCCCTCCAGCCGCGCAGATCCAGCGTCCCGGTTCCTCCTGCAGCCTACCCCCAGCCCCAGCCCCCACGTGGTCTTTTTTTGGTCGCCCATTCCCCCTCCTGCTCTTTGCCGGCCAGGCCGGCGCTCGGTCGGGCGCCCACGTGGTCGCGCGGCCCAGTGGGCGCCCGTTCCCCCTCCTGCTCCTTGCCGTCTCCTTGCGTTTAACATTAAAGTTAAATGGCGCCCTGTCCCAAAAGGGCTCACAATCTAGTACAGTCTAGCCTGTTATTTAACCAGGGAAGCGTTGAAGCAAAATATGTATATACACATCTCTAGAAAGCAAAGCAATAGAAGTTAGATCAACACTAACCACAAGCTGAAGTTATTACACACATGATCCCATCCATGGCAACAACCATGACCTCACGTCCGGCTATGACCTCACTTCCTGCCACGACATCACTTCCGGCTTATGATGTCACTTCCGGTGGGCAGACCCCGACAAGTGCCAATCAGAAGTGAGTACCTGTTCCTAAATCATTTGGATGACACCACTGGGCGCAAGCCTATACTGCACTGCAGTGGCGAGGCCGGTGGGCCTGCACCATATCCAATGCAATATAGGGGAGGCTGGAGCCTCCTGCACATGGGAAGGTGCCAGCCTCCCCTATGGACTCCTTGGATCTGCGCCAGCTAAACAACTTGAATTGTGGTCCCCATCATTGGCTGCCTCCATTGTGTGGAGAGGGAAATGTGCCAAAAGCTTCCCATTATTGCCTAATAGTCCTTGCATGCTGCTGCAATCCTTGTCCATGAGTTAACATTTGGAAAAAAAATTGACAGAGGTTAACTGTGTCCGTTGGTTTCCTTCTATATAAGTGAAGGCATTTGTTCCTAGTAAAAGTAAAGCACTGTACTGTGTGGTAAAGGTGAGTGGCAGCGAGATACAAGTATCTTGTTGTCTTGTGTGCTCCCTGAGGCATCTGGCGGGCCACTGTGAGATACAGGAAACTGAACTAGATGGGCCCTTGGCCTGACCCAGCAAGGCTTTTCTTATGTTCTTATTTAAAGTTACAATGTTGTAACAATGCAAAGTTATACAGGTTGATTTTCCCTTATCTGGACTGCTTGAGATGGGAAGGTCTGGATTTTGGATTTTTCTGGATTTTTGAATAATTGCATAACTATAATGAGAAATGCTTCCTCTGTTCTTTTCACTGTTATAGCTTTTTCCCCTTCTGAAGACAAATCTCTCACTGAGGGAAAAGCATTTCCAAAGTGTTCTCAGAGGCAGAGGGAGGGTGCTGCAATGGGTGGCAAGCAAAACAGGCAGTGGCTGAGACAAGGGCAGCAACGTGGGAAAAAAGTGCGCTTTTTGGCCCTCCTGTCCTCCCTTGTGGAGTGTTGTGGATCCTCCACACAATGGAGTGTTTTCGGGCACAAGAAGGCGTGGCTGGACGATGCACGGAGGCAGGACAGCCACACTGGGGGCACAATGACATCACCCGCCGCCTGGGTTACCGCGAGCCAGGAACGACTCTTAGTGCTCTCCCCCCATGCAGAAAATGGATTCAGAACAAGCAAACGATTCGTTTGGAGGGGAAGAAGCATTCCTTACTGTCTGCTTAGGAACCTGGGAACTGTGGTTGGTTGTGCTAACAGAGAATTGTCTCAATGAATAGTGCAGCCAAGGATAGAAAAAAAACTTCTGCACTCAGTCATCTCCCACTTTTCTATCCCATTAGTTACCTCAAAGATCACTGCTGTGTTGTAAGGAGGACAATATTCAGTCCAGCTTCTTCGCTTGTGGAGTATGAGATGGTCCTGAGTAGGGATACAGAAGGGAGTCGAGCTCCTCATCTCCTCCGCCTCACCTGTCAAACTTCATAGGCCTTTAAGTATGTGTCAGAAATGGCATTAAATTAAAAATAATGCACATTAAGAATGCTTCATGAGAATCTCTAGTTTTTATATACACGTTAATTTTTCTCTTAGCTTTATTGTGCTACATATCGTGCAACCCACATACTACATATTGTGCTACATATCGTGCAACCCACATACCAAAATGGAAACATTTTGATCATTAGTAAATGTTTGTGACTTTTTTTAACTAGCATTCTTAGAACAGAAGGGATTAGATGTAATGACCCAAGAATGTGAACACCAGCAACCATTCACTGGTGTGCCCTAGAAAGTGTCTCAGATCTGGCTTGTGACCCAGCAAATGTACTTATAAACAGCAGGTGGTGGGTAGCTATTTCATGCCCTGGGAGGCAGGAAAAATGATGGAACTTAATATCTGAAGGATGGCTGTTCATATAGTTTCATTTCGGTGAAATGTAACCTGATATCAAATAGTGAAAAGAAGAATGTTGAGAAACCACTGCTTTATAAAATGTTTTATAGAAGCTATTTACAAGGTCACCTTAAGTTTCACTACACATCTGCTGAGATTTCCTAGTCTGTCAAGATACTGCTATAACTCTGGACTCCGCAGCATATTTTCAACAAGCAGGTCTTTCTGGGAATATTCATGCCCGTTATGGGTGTGTTTAATGCTGATATTGATTTCATCTCATTGTTTTTATTAGCTTGTGCTATTCTTAATTACCAATCTTCAATCTCCATTAAGGTAAGCAATTTGATATAACTTAATAAAGCAAAAGATTCAGCTGGGAAAGATCAAAATTCATTATATTTCAACATAGCCCAAAAGCAGCAAATACTTCTGCCATTAACATGCTTCATTGCTCCTTCTTCCCCTCAGATGTGCATGAGCAGGGTACTGGAATCAGTGTGTAATTGAGAGATGTAAATATGACTTTGTTGTAGTACAGCAATGGTGTAGCCATTTTGAATGCCTGAAGCTCTACAAATATGCATCTGGTGGAATAGGTTGCGGTTTTCAATCTCTTAAAAATGCATGCTACCAACTGCATTGCAACTCTTTTGCTCAAATTTTCTACCCTGTCACATAAATATTCCTGGATAGATAAGACCGCAATGTCTTCTTTTGTCCTTGTATTGCACCTGCATATGCAGTCCATGTTAACTTGAAAATCTCAAAGTGTTGTAAAGTTGACAAAATCCCCACCTTTGACATAATTCTGAATTCAACAGTTCAGTCCCTATGCACAAGGAAGGCCTCTTAATATATGATAATTGTTTATCATCTAAGTGTGGCTTTTTTCATAGCAAGCAGAATTTCACTGTTGCAGAATGACTGCCAATGAAGGGAGGAGAACTGCTACAAGAGATGGTCGTGCTTATCATTGAACTCTGCTGTAGCCACCGAAGCGGGTAAGGCAACGTTGAGGAGCAGGCATAAGAAAGTGCAGAAGGAGGAAGAAAAGGGGTGGGGAGGCATCATAAGGAGTGGATCTGGTGGCGATGGCATGTGCTGGATCCTATCCCCTCATTTAGCAGCCTCCCCACCCACTTTCACTCCTCGGAGGGGGAGTGGAGGAGGTAAGGAGGTAAGTGGAGGAGGTTTTCTTCTCCAAAGCCTCCTGATCATTGTTCCTCTGCTGGATACAGTATGCTATTTTCTGATGCAGTTGCACCAATGGGTGGGAAGGATATGATTGGTCCCTTACTCACTGTTTATGGCAATCAACCAAAATCAGTTCTTTATTGCAGGGCAGAATACAACTAAGCCAGGAAAGGAAAGGAAAGGGAAGTCTAACGGTGGTGTCTGGTTCCATCCCATTGTAGAAGTTTGATAGTTTTAGTGACCTTGTTGTTACAGAAAGAGAGAAATATTTTAAGTTTTGTTTATTCTCTGGAACAGGAAAGGGCACATTCTTAACCATGTGGGGATTGTCCCTCTCATTCCTCAAGTCAAGGCTGGTCTTGCTTAAGGTCTCCTCCCACAATGGGAGGGCATCCCAAACCCAGATCAGCTCTGACTCTCTAAGGGGCAGATCAGTTCTTATGAGCTCCATAGAGCTCATTTTCTCTACTAGAAACCTTTTTCTCCTTCCACCCTCTGGCTCCTCTTCTGTCTTTCCTCCTTCTATGGACCCGGCCCCTGTCAATTGCCTCCCCTCCCCTTCCCAGTTTAGGGAGGGAAGCCCATGGGTTGCTGAATCGTCTTAAGGAACTAATTAAGGTACTGTACATGCATTCCAGCACATTTGAAGTTGCCTTCTGAGAGGTGAGACGCAGCAAGGACCTGGAGCCTTGTCACAAGCAGTCAAGCACTTCCCTGTCAGGCATGCTGCCACAGTGCTCGATCAAGCAGTGCCTGTCTTCCAAAGTGGCTGGAGAGCCCTGGAGCCCTCAAAACAGGCTGTGCCTTTTTTGATGCAAAGACGACGGGCCTGCTCAGTGGTTCAGGTATGCCCCTGTTGGCACAGGCCCCAGCACCGTCTCATCAGCAGTGGTCCAATGTCTCTGATCCATGTGAGCAACTCTCCATTTTCCCCAGCAGGAATATTATATTTTTATAATAATAATAATAATAATAATAATAATAATAATAATAATAATAAT
>JAJKFI010000034.1:1046765-1068625 GCA_029204185.1 Lerista edwardsae
ATAATAATAATAATAATAATAATAATAATAATAATAATAATAATAATAATAATAATAATAATAATAATAATAATAATATTTAAAAAAATCCCTCAGTGAAGAATGGCTGACCACAGGTTGCACATTTCTAATCATGAAAGATTAGAAAAAAGGTAATAAGCTTAGTAACTTTTGGCCAATCACATGCTACCAACAACATTCAAACTGTTTACAAAAATATTGGCAAGTTCAATATATGACTACTTAATACAAAACAAATTATACCCTGTTGAACAGAAAGGAAACTTCAAAGGTTCAAGAGATACAAAAGATCAATTACTAATTAACAAAATGGTACTGAAAAATTCTAGAAGGAGGAGAACAAATTTAAATATGGCATGGATTGACTATAGAAAAGCATTTTATTCATTGCCTCACAGCTGAATTAACACCTTTTAAATGTTTTGAATTAAATGTTTGGAGTTAACATTGAATTAAATGTTTGGAATTAACAAAAATTTCTGCCAACTCCTAAAAGAAAATAGGCAAAACTGGAAAACAATGCAAACAGCAAATGGTGAAAATATTGGTGAAGTCAATATAAAAAGATGCAGTTTTTCAAGGGGATTCTCTGTTGCCTTTATTGTTTAACATCTTGCTAATCTGCCTAACAATGATTTTGAGGAAAACAAAAATGGGCTACAACATCTTGAATCAACATGGCAAAATAAACCACCTTTTGTACATGGATGACCTGAAATTATATGCAGAAACCCAACTGAACTTGAATCTTTGCTCAACACAGTCCAATTGTTAAGATATTCAAATGAAATTTGGACTGGATAAATGTGCAATCAATGAATTGAGGAGAAATACAGAAAATTGAAGGAATAGAACTTGGAAATGGAAGTGTTATAAAATCATTATCAAATAATGAAAACTATAAATATCTTGGGATACTTGGATCAGATACAATTTTGCATACAAAAGTCAAAGATCTGACTCAAAAAGAATACATAAAGAAAGTACTTAAAGTGTTAAAATCAAAACTGAATGGTGGAAACACAATCAAAGCCATAAACACACGGGCTGTTTCAGCTATTCAATTAACTGGCTCAAATAATTGACTGGACCCAAAGTGAATTGGAAAGGTTGGATAGAAAAATGCCAAACTGATGAACATCCATCATGCTTTACATCCCAGAAGTGATGTTGATAGTCTATACTTACCACAAATAATTGGTGGTAGAGGCCTACTACAAGTGCAACAGGTAGTGGAGGAGGAAAAAAGAAGCCAAAATGACTACATTAGCATTACAGAGAAATTACTTCAGGCAGAGAAAGTAGAAAATGTCCTGAAAACAAATGAATCCAAGGCTGAATATAAAAGAAAACAATTTGAGAATAGGTTAAAATGGCTGGAAGAGCAAACCTTTGCATGGACAAATTTTAAAAAAATCAAAGGAAAAAATGATAACTTGTCATGGGCATGGCTGAGTACAGACAGCTTGAGAATGGAGAAAGTACTGGTTCATTTAGGGCTCAATCCTAAACAGCGCCGGCCTGGTGAGGCCGAAGTGCCAGCGCCATATCCAATGCTGTTTAGGAGAGGCTGGCGCCTCCCCATGGCAAGGGAGCTGCGGCAAGCCAGCCTCCCCTATGTGCTTCTCGGATCTGCGCCTGCTAAAGAGCGGGTGCAGATTTTAGGAGATCGCACAGCCCAAATTGGGGCCGCGCAGCCTTGCTGACGGGCTTTGGATGTGGCCATACAGCCACCTCCCAAGCCTGCCCAGGTCCTGCCCCCGTCTCCCCCCTCCCACCAATTCCCATCCCGATACGCTTGCGCCAATATGTCTTCGGTCCGCGCAAGGGAGGCTCTCCATCAGCGCTCTGAAGCCGATGCTGCGAGTTGTGTCTGCTTCAGAGATGGAGCGCTGACACGGGGGGTGCTGCTTGGTGCTCCCACATCGGTGCTCCGCCCCTTGCATCGATGCTATGACGCAGCGTTGATGCAAGGGGCATGCTAGAATTGCGCTGTTTTTGTGAAATGAGGAGAACTGCAGGATTTTGCACACTCCATAGAATTAGGTGAAGGGCAAGTGGCCTGTTACAAAAAGTCTGATCATCCCCTTACAGAAGAGGTCAATAAGTTGGTTTTAGTAATCTATATATATATAAAGAAGAACGTGTGTGTGTGTGTGTGTGTGTGTGTATTCCACATAGGCTCCGCAACGCATGGGGCGACGCGCACCAAACTCGGCACGAACATGCCTTGAGGCCTGGCGACAAACACTGCGGGGGTCAAGCCCCCCCTAGCACCCCCAGGGGTGGGGGTATGCAGGGGCCCCATGTGAAAATGGTCAAAAATGGCCGAAATCGGCATCGAATCTGTAGTTTCCGGGGTCACCGGGGTGAGCGGCGACACTCCCGACACTGTTCGAGTCCGGGTTTGGCTCCCCCTCGGCGTGGGGGGCAAGAAAGGGTGCAAAACAAAATGTCCGCCAAGCCCTGCTGGAATGCCTGGACCGATGCGCACCAAACTCGGCACGCACATGCCTTGCGGCCTGGCGACAATCACTGCGGGGGTCAGGCCCCTGTAGCACCACCGGGGTGGGGGTACGCAGGGAGCCCTGCATGAAAGCGGTCAAAAGTGGCCGAAATCTGCATTGAATCTGTAGTTTCGGGGGTCGCCAGGATGCGCAGTGATACTCCCAACGCCGTTGGAGTCTGGGTTTGGCCTCCCTCAGCGTGGGGGGTGAGAAGGGGTGCGAAACAAAACGTCCGCCATGCCCTGCTGGAATGCCTGGATGCGCACCAAACTCGGCACGTGCATGCCTTGCGGCTTGGTGACAAACACTGCGGGGGTCAGGCTCCCCTAGCGTCCCCGGGATGGGAGTGTGCAGGAGGCCCCGCGTGAAAACGGCCGAAATCAGCGTCGAATCCATAGTTTCCGGGGTCGCCGCTTGTCCAACGCTATTTGAGTCCCAGTTCGCCCCCCCCCTCAGTGTGGGGGGGCAAAAGGGGTGCGAAACAAAATGTCCACACTGACCCGCTGGAACGCCTGGAGTGATTGGCACCAAACTCGACATGCGTATGCATTACAGCCTGGCAACAGACATTGTGGGGGCACGACCCCCCCTGGTGACCCCAGGGGTGGGGGTGCGCAGGGGGCCCCACATGAAAATGGTCGAAAACGGCCGATATCTGCATCAAATCCGTAGTTTTTGGAGTCGCCGAGACGAGCGGCGACACTCCCGACGCCATTGGAATCCAGGTTTGGCCCCTCTCAGCATGGGGGGTAAGAAGGGGTGCAAAACAAAATGTCCGAAATGACCGACATTACTGTCAAATCCACAGTTTTCGGGGTCACTAAGCTGATTGGTGATAGTCCCAATAACATTTGTTACCCGGGCAACGGCGGGTACCAAACAGCTAGTTAAATGAATAAAACAAGCAAATCTAGACTTGGGTGAAGGCTAAAGTGGAATGGGTTAACAGAGCAAATCCCTATTTCTTCTAAGAAGCAGCCATCCTTGTAAAAAGAAATGCCCAGCAATAAAGGAAAAAAAAAACCCCTAATCTTTTGTGGGGGAAAATAATTACACAAATATAGAAACTGAAGTAAAATTAAATGGAATTTCTTCTTGAATTGTTTCTTTTGGATGTTGTTGAAGAATCTAAATCTGCTATTAGTATAATGGTCAAGCCTTTGTTTGTGTCTCTCTCTCTTGACTTTGGTCTTCACTCAATTTCAGAAATTGAAATATTTAGGCAAGAATGCCACCCTTGTAGTGTAGTACAGTAATCAGTAAATAGTAAAAGTTTTGGCCACAATAGAAACTGCTGGTGACTATTCTTGGCTGGAGCCCCATTGCTACAAGCCTCTCAAATGTGTCTCTACACCCCATTCAGTGGTGTCATCCAGGGGGAACATGCCAGAATTGCCGTTCCTGAATCTAATTAGGGATAGCTCCGCCCACCCGCCGCCATTCGCCGCTGCCTCCGTGATGGACGCGGTGCTGCGACACGCCCCTGGCCTCGGAGGGGGCGCCTGCTCGGCAGGGGGGATGGGTGGGAGCGCGCCAGGTGCCCGAGCGAGCGGTGGTGGGGCGTGCCCACCGGTGGGCGGGAAGGCGGCGGAACCGACTGGACAGGCTGCCGATCAAAGGTGAGTCCCGGTCACCGTTCCAGTTCCTGGATCAGTTAGATCCCACCGCTGACACCATTGTGGTTATCTTGGCCCTCCAGGTCATACTTGTGATTGTTATGCTTATAATGGTTAGATGGATGTGTAACCAGATGTGCAGAATGCATGATCTGGAAAGAGATATGGTCAGGCCAGGATGTGATGGGAGTCATTAACAGGTATGGACCCCAACAAGGGGGTGGGTGGGAGTGTTGTGGACATCCTCTCTTTCTCAAACACATGTGCAGCCTGTGATCATTTTGGATCTCATCCTGGGAGTCACACAGGCTGCTGCCCTGCAAAGAGGTGAGGGCACACAGGTGACTCTCAGAGGATAATGCTAATTCCAGAGCTATTAAGAATTGGTGCCAGGGACATCTGAACTTCTTTTCCCTCAGGATCTTGTAATGCAAATCTGGTTTTTTGACAAAAAACGTATACAAGGGCAAGTCCTGCCTGAAATATTAAATTAAATTCCTACCTGTCCAAGAGCCAGACTCACCTGGGCAATTTTTTGCGGGCTAAGCCAAGAAGTCTCCCAAGAAGACCTATTGTCCAGCAGGAATGTTTTGATGGGTGAGCAATCAAGAGCCCACTCAATCCAAACTCAGTTGGTTTTATTTTCTTCTGCATTGGTTTTGGAACTATTTAGGGCTGCTCATGAGTAAAAGGTTCTGGTGAGAGTGGTTAGCCTCCTTAGTGGGAGGATAAATTCCTTAAAGCATGGCCTATCTCTCTCTCCTTCCTGGTGGGTAAGATCTAAGTAGAATTATCAGATACAGAGTGCCTATACCTTTAACCATTGTATAGAAGAGGGAATTTGGGCAGGTGCAGCCTTTGAAACCCTTTCATGATGAGCTGCACCTGCCCAAATTCCCTCTTCTATACAATGGTTAAAAGTATAGGCACTCTGTCCCAGTTTGTATCTGGTAATCCTAGATCCAGGGGAAGGAAAGTCAGCCTCATGCCTGCATTGTGAGTAGAAGTTTATTTGGTTCTGCTAGTCAGAAATGTGTGATTAGACTGTGCTACATTTTTCTGGTTCACAAAAAGTTTTGCTTTGGGGGAGTCCTGCAGGAGAATTGGAAGCCTCTTAAAATTGTTGTATACCTATCAGGTGCGTATCTAGGGGGGTGCATGGGGTGGCAAGAGCCATGGGCGCCATTTCCTCTCCGTTTCCATGGGCGCCAATTTGCTCTCAGCCCCCCAGCACACAGAAAGCTGCCCCCCTGCCCCCCTCCAGCTTGCCAGCTTGTCAAGCTTGTCAAGCTCATCAGAACTGCGTGGACCTTGCCTCCTTCCCTGGGGGTGCTAGGGGGCCTGACCCCCGCAGTATTTGTCACCAAACCATAAGGCATACTGTATGTGTACCAAGTTTGGTGTCAATCGCTCCAGGTGTTCCAGCAGGTCATTGTGGATATTTTATTTTGCACCCCCTCTCACCCCCCCCATGCTAATGGGGGACAAACCTGGACTCAAATGGCATCAGGAGTGTCATCGCTTGTCTCGGTGACCCCGGAAACTACAGATTCGACACCGATATCAGCCATTTTCGATCATTTTTACATGGCACCCCCTTAGCACTCCCACCCCTGGGGGTGCTGGGGGGGGGGTCTGACCCCCTCAGTATTTGTCACCAGACCGTAAGGTATATGTGTACCAAGTTTGGTGTAAATTGCTCCAGGCGTTCCAGAGCTTATGTGGAACATACACACAAACACACACACAAACGTACGTCCTCTTTTATATATATAGAAGATATAGATTAATGGATCTTCATACACTTCTATTTTTCCTTGTCTGGGTTTCTCTTGAGGTATCTGGTTGTTGTGTGGAAATTAAATACAAAGGGTGATTCCATGGAATCTCTATAGTGATCTTGGGAGCAGGAAGTTCCCTCAGATAGTTGCAAGATGATTGAAAGGGAGGAGAGGGTTACTGGAGAGGAGGAGAGTGAGGGCCAGAGATTAGAATCACTGCCTGAAATAGTATAAAATCACAGGAGTCCCCCGTCTCCCCGGCCCAAATCCTGACAGAGACTAATGGAAAACATTCCAAACAGGTCAAATCCAAAAACATGACTTCTTGGACTGACTCCTCTGGCTATTGAGCCAAACACCAATGCCTCCTAAAACAAATGCCATAGCCAGTGCCATAGGCTATATGTGAATAGGCTTGGAAGTTAGCCTCCAAGGGTTGTTCAGCTTGTCAAAAGGAAATCCTATGAAATTATTGGAGGAAAGCCAACTATCAAGATTGCCCCATATGATGCAGTGACTCAAATGTGATAGTGATGCCAATGTCCCAGTGACATAGTCCCAATGACATTTGTTACCTGGGCAACATTCATGTTTTCCAAAAACTGTAAGCAACCTTTTAGGACCTCCTGAAGGCACTAGAAGTAGTTCTGAGGCCTGGGAAGGCTTCAGTCACGCTCCGGACACGACCAGAGCACAGCTCCAGTTGCATTCAGAGGGGACAGAGACAAATGAGAATGGTGGGGCTGTCCCCAAAAGGCAACCCCCTGAGGTGATGTGACCCCTCCCAGCTATGCTAGTGAAACATATTCCATGGAAATCTAGTGACTTTAACAGAAGTTAATTAAGAGATTCATGATCACGGCACAGACAGCAAGCAATATAATATAATATAATTGCTAGAATCTCTTATTTGTTGGTTATCCATGAACCAAGGAGGTGCTCATATCAAATCGGATGTGATAGAGAATGGACAAAAAAAAAAAACTGTTAACATGAGAAACAAATAACAGTATTCTGCAAGAGAAAGAGATCCTCCAAAGTACTCAAAGGAATCAGTTCCCCCTTATGAGAAGGAAACTCTTACAGAAAGAGCTGACTAGAAGAGAAAGGCCAGGCAAATGGCAAGGTAGGATATATGGTTGTGCAGTTTTGTTCAATGAACTTATGCTAGTATTTGAAACAAGTGATAATATTCCTAACACTCTCCACTGTGTGTTACCTGGTTAATATTTGAAACAAAGTCTGTTGCACACTGTGTTGGTTATCTGAAGCTGATATGTTGCATGTCATGAGTTGGGATGAAAACTACCAAAGGCAGCAGCCAATATTCAGCATATTTGATGGATTTGTGTTTCACACACACACACACCAGGAACAAATATTGTGGCACATTTTTGAAAATGTGGTTGTAAAGCTCATATTGGTTTGCAATTGCTATGAATTATACAGTGAAGGTCCTGAAACATGTGCAGTGAGTCGCTTCTTTTAGGGAAATGACTGATAGTAAATGATGGCGCACTTGCAAATATATGTACAGACAAAGATATGCTAGAATCTTCAAATATTCATTAGCACTACATAATTGACAAATTTGTTTCACAAACTGAACTGTATTAACAATGTGTTTTGGATGGCATATTTAATTCCAGTCATGATTGCAAGGGAGAAACCATGTTGGCAGCATGCAGAGCTATATCTCAGCTGTCCTTAAAAGTGGGCGTTGGACCCATGTTGCGCTATGTTTATGTAACAGAACATATAAAGCTATGAGTCTGATTCAATATATTAAATGTAGAATTTGGTGACCAAAAATCCCAATCAAAAATAGCTGGTTCGAACATAGGAATGTTTTGATAGAATCATCGAGTTGGAATGGACCTACAAGATCATCTAGTCCAAGCCCCTGGCTGTAAGCAGGAAATCCTCCCGCAGGTGCATGCCAAGCTTCTGCTTGAAGGTCTCCAGTGAGGGAGAATCTACCACCTCCCTTGGCAATCTGTTCCACTGTCGAACCGCCCTTATCATCAAGAAATTCTTCCTGATGTCCAGCCAGAATCTCCTCTCTTGCATTTTGTGCCCATTGGACCTAGTTCTACTGTCAAAGGCAGATGAGAACAGATTTGTCCCTTCTTCCTTATGACAGCCCTTCAGATATTTGAAGTGTGTTATCATATCCCCTGAACATGAAATTGGGTGAACTCAGGAAGCTAGTGGAGGACAGGGAGGCCTAGCGTGCCGTGGTCCATGGGGTCGTGAAGAGTCGGACACGACTTAGTGACTGAACAACAACAACAATCATATCCCCTTTCAGCCTTCTCTTCTCCAAGCTAAACATACCAAGTTCCCTCAAGGTGTAGAACCTTGCATTTTTCCCTGTTGAACTTCATCTTATTCTTTTCAGCCCAGTATTCCATCTTGTCAAGGTCTTCCTCAAGACTTTTACTGTCTTCTGTTGTGTTTGCTACTCCTCCCAGTTGGTGATATCTGCAAATTTGATGTGGTCCCCTTGTATCCCTTCATCCAAGTCATTGATGTTAAAGAGAACCGAGCCCTAGACAGAGCCCTGGGGCAGCCACTTCAAAACCTCTTCTGGGTTAAGGCTAAGCCATTGATGATCACTCTTTGTGTACAGTCATCCACCCAGTTGCAAATCCACCTAACAATGATTTCGTTTATCTCATATTTTTCCAGCTTGCTGATTAAGATGTCATGTGGAACCTTGTCAAATGCCTAAAGTCAAGATAAATCACATCCACAGCATTCCCAACTCAGTAAGCTAGTCACCTGATCAAAAAAGGAGATGAGATTTGCCTGGCAAGATTTGTTTTTGACAAATCCATGTTGACTTCTGTTAATCACAAAGTTGTTGTTTAGGTGTGTGCCGATTGTTTTTTATCTCATTTGTTTCAATATCTCCCCCAGTATTGAAATCAGACTTTTCCTTTCAGGCCTTTAATTTCCTGGGTCTTCCTTTTTCCCCTTTTTGAAAATTGGGACTACATTAGCCCATTTCCAGTCTAGCGGCACCTCTCCTGTCCCTCCATTATTTCTCAAAGATAATTGACAGAGGCTCTGCAAGTACATCTGCAAGTTCCTTTAGACTTACATTCATTTTGGCCAGTTAGGTGGTTTCTGACAAGTTCCCTGTCAATCTTAATCTGCATATCTGTGCTGCCTAGGTGTTCATTACTTCTGGGGGGATGTATCCATTTTCCCCTGTTGGCCAAGGATCCAGCATCTTCATTTGCATTGTTCTCCTTCTGAGAGAAGACAGACATAAAGTAGGAGTTGAGCAGCTCCACCTTCTTGGAGACACTAATTGGCCATCGTTATCGAGCAGCAATCCTACCCTCTCATTTCTTTTTCTCTTCCTTTTGGGCACACCTGACAAAGCCCTTTTTGTTGTTCTTGACATCCCTGGCTAGACTTGGCTCATACTGAGCTTTAGCATATCTGACCCCAGCTCTCCAGGACCAGGCATGGTGGAATGATGAAACAAGGCACACAAAACTGTCAAGCCTTGGACAGATTGAACATGTCTGCCTGGATCAACTGGGGAGTAATAAAGGAGTGCATGTCACCCTGCCAAGCTCAGTTTACCTGCTTGCAGAGCCCGGCTGAGCTCAGTTTACATGCTTGGGCTGACTTCTGCAGGGATTACCCCCTCCACCAAGTTGGTTTGTTCTTGCAACAAAGGGGCAAAAGTGGCAGGGAACAGTGTCTGGTTTTTTTTCTGCCTCTTCCCTACAAAGTTCTCCTGCTCTGATATACCATAATTGCCCTGAAAGAAGAGCAGCAGGATAAACACATACAGGGTACCCATAAAGCTTAACCCTGCTCAACCTCTGCAAGCACCCTGTGCTCCTGTCCGTTGAGCCCAGCAGCACCTGGAACAACTTGCAAAACAACAACAACAACAAAACAAAACAAACTATGTAAAGAACAGCTGCGGCTGGGAAGCAGCAGTCTGCATGATCCCATCAAACATGTTTGAGAGCAGATACATTGACACAGAAGCTACCTGATGCAGCTGTGGGAGGTGGGGTGTGCTGGGGAATAGGAGGAAATGAGTCAAGATGCATGAAGATGCTCAAGGACTAATTAGGTATACCTGCATGGTTCAACTTGGGAGTAATAAAAGAGCCTGTTTTCCTCCTAGTTTGCGCAATCATCACCACAGCTGCCTGGAACAAAAGAGAGCACATGGCGGTCTGAATGCTCATGCTGGAAAGACCCCAATAGCTTTCTGCCTGTGCTTTCCAAGCAGCCCCATTGCCTCACACACGTGCATGCAAAATCTCCAAACCCTGAGGTTGCAGAGCCCTACCAAATTCAGCTTACATGCTGCATTAAACGCTTGCTTACTCATGAGTAAATGCAAACATGTAGCTCAGTTTCGCTTTCCATCACATTCAATAGTTCTCAGCTTAGAGGGAAGGACTTCCTTCTGAGGTATTTTTGGGGCCTACTTTCATTGGATCAGGACCATTCTGATGGCATTGCATTCCTCTTGGTCTGCCCTTTCCAATGCACCATGGCATGGCCACCTACTCATGAGTAAACACACAGTATGGCTCAGTTTCACTTTCAATAGGATTCTATTCATTTTCCTAGGGTGCTTCTGATCATGCTCAGAAGGCTCTTCAGCTCCGTGGCTTACAAGCATAGTCAGAAGCATTTGAACAGCTAGGGTGTTGCTTCACTCGCCATGTGACTGAAGGCATTTATCGTATTTCCTTGTATATAAGTCAATATCAGGTTTTTATAGGCAATTTTTAGGTATAATTTTTTTGTACACGATTGTATGGTATTTCTTGAGTGTCTTTTGGAGTCTGGGTTTATTGGACTGGGATAATTCTGGTGGACTGCCCTTCAAAATGGACTAAGCCACATTCCCCTAATTGTGAGTAAATGTGCAATGTGGCTCAGTTTCACTTCCATAGTACTTCATGCATTTTCCTTGGCAGCTTCTGGGCATGCTCAGAAGACTCTACTGCAGTTAGGAGAAAGCAACAGAGCTTGTAGAGAATTAGGGGCTTAGAAACACAGTCCAAAGCACTCAGAATGGTTTACAGACACTTTGCAGTCACTTTAATAGGTCAATGGCAGTGTTTAATTGAGCAGTATATCACATTTTGTCATTTTATAAGCCCTATGTCAGTGTTATTTTGCGATGTCATTTTTACCATTTTAGACTGCCCCTACTTATCCACCTTCCCATGACCACTTGGGCTTGCGCCAAGAAGACAGTGGGACAGTGGAAATTGTGCCCAGTGGAACAGCCAAGGCTTACCTCAGGGTAAGGGGAAAAACTCCCTTAGCTCAAGGAGGCCAGAACAGCCTGAAATATCACCACAGGATGTAGCATGCACCCCATTGGGGTGGCTCCATCACTGCACAGGGAATTATTCCCCCACTCCCTCAAACCTTCGCGTTGGCTGGACTCAGCCAGTGTGGGGGCAACTTACCTGTTGCTGTCTGTAGTGCACCAGAGTCGACATGAGTTTTTGCACTGACCCAGCGTCTTCTGGGCTGATGCAGATGTGTCATAAGGGGGTTGGAGTCTGGATCTGGTCATTTGGCTGGATCCTAACCCTGTGCCTGGGCTGTGCAGCCCCAATCCAGGGCCGCTCAGACTTGTGCCAGTGTTCTTGCTGGAACAGATCCAAGCAGCTCTATAGGGCTGCCTGGAACTTACCCCGGGGTAAAGGAACAAGCATCCTCTGTGCGCTGCAGCAGCCTCCTATCTTCATAGGATGCAGCACAGGCCTGCCTGCCTTCCTGCTCCCACGCAGGTTAGGATTGGGCTATCATCCTTCAGACAGGAATGCATTCAAAGCTCAAGAAGACAGAATACTCACATTATGGCTAAAAAAGCAGGTGGTCTTTGCCCTGGAGAGGGAAAGAGTAGAAAAGTGGCTATTAAAACTAAGGATCAATCAAAATCAGGTTTCAGTGAATGGGAGGCAGATGGCTGGCTACATTCTCCGAACCGCTGGTCATTGCTTCAGAACTAGAAATCCTAACTGAATCTTGGCATGGCAGAGGTGAAGCTAAATCTCATGCCCAAAGGAGGGTCATGCCTATAGGAGAGGCCATCTGGTACAGTGGCCAAACTCCCTAGGATGTGAACCAATCATTACCTTAAACTGCAAAGGTTGTGAAAAGACAGCCTGGGCTGGGTTATGCAGAAATGTTGTCATAATTAGAACAGGTTCCGCTATTCAGCACTAGAATTGACAGTGGAGATTTTATAGAGGGGGAAGATTCCTGAAAAGAAATACAATCATGTCATGGTATCTGTGGGGTTCCATTCCTGACCTCCCACCCACCCCTGGATACGTGAGACTAGATGGGAGAAGGTATGGAGTAGAAGGGAGAACAGACCTACCCTTGCTATTAGTGACAGGAAAAATACCCCCTGCAAGGGGTCTGCTGCATAAGTTAAATGCAATATGCATGCTAACTACTTAGCTAGCATTAGGATAATCTTAAAACACAATTTTGCCTTTAAGGAAAAACTAGAATTTGTCATATCTCATCATGTCAGCATATCTCATCATGTCAAATCAATCAATCAATCAATCAATAGTATTTTTATACCGCTTTTCAACACAAGTTCACAAAGCGGTTTACAGGCAAATAATAATAATGAAGTTAAATGGCTCCCTGTCCCAAAAGGGCTCACAATCTAAAATAAAAAATAAAAAAATGCAGACCACCACCAGCAACAGCCACTAGAAAGACACTGTGCAGGGGTGAATAGGGACAATTACTCTCCCCCTGCCCAATATAAGAGGAGCACCACTTGAAAAAGTGCCTCTTGTCCAGTTCGCAGGAATGGATACTTCAATCCAATGGATCCAGTTCGCAGGAGTGGATACTTCAATGCAATGAAGTATCCACTCCAAAGGCTGTGTCAGATCCCCTTTACAGGTTAAATCAGTGCTATTGAAACCACTTTCTCTGGGGTTCATTCAGTCCATGGTGTAGTATTTTAATGGTCACAAACATTCTGGTGTGATCAACTGTGAGAATCTTTAGGAGTGAAACACCTGGACCTACAACATGGCCATGGAGGTTTCCCTGGTGGTCAAGAAGAGTCAACAAAACCTGTTGCTCACAAAACAGAAGCTCAGAATGACTAAAAAATAGAGAAATAGAAACTCTACTGCATGCAGAGGAATTCCTGGGATCCTCAGATGTTCTTGTGGGTCAGGGGTGCCCTTGAAGAGGACTCTCATGGTAATCCCAAATTTCCTATATATTGGAGGCTGAAAAATCATTCCATGATTAAGACGGGACCTCTGACCATGGAACTGCACTGGCTCAGCTCTTCAGTCATATGGAGCATTTGATGGAGGTATCTCCTACTGTTAGTGCAGTGGTTCCTAAAGTGTGAGCTGTGGCTCCCCAGGAAGCTGCAGAGACCAGCCAGGGGAGGCATAGAATCCTTGCAGAAAAACCCACAACCTTATACAGTGTCTAGGAGTGTACCCCTAATGAGGAGCTGCAGCCAATGGCCCAGTAGGTCCAGGAAGCCGCCAGTTGAAAAAGCTTGGGAGCCACTGTGATAGGTAAGAAACAGGTCCCTTTTGTAAGGAAGTGTTGTTCCCTCTGTGCATAGCAATTGTCTTTGAATAAAGCTAATCTTTTGTTCAAATATTCATTGTTTGGAAATTCAAAACCTTGTCCTTGTTTTTGAAGTCTCCTCTTTACTACACTACTCTGTGGACCAGAGTATTAGATGGATGGGGACAGAAAGCAATGGGGACAATAAACAATCAACGAGAAAAGGGACTGCAGAACGCTACAGATATGGGATCCATTTCATTCAAGCAAATGTTATGTGAATAACATCTGTATATAACAAAGGAATGGAAATTAAATGAGGCCTTCCATGTTGCAATATTTTTCCTGTACAAATAGGTAACCCTTCTGAACGACTTAAAACAACAATAATAATTCAATTTTAGGAATTAAAGCTTACAGAGATTAACTGATTTATCTGTGATAACACAAGGAGTTTAGGACCTGGAAATGGGAATTAGTCCTTCAGTGAATGCTGTAAGCACAACTCCTTCCTAGCATTTGTTCTTTTTGAGAAAAATACGCCCTCTTTTAATAGCAAAACACAGCACTAAAAGTTCCATGTGGGGAAAAAAAAAAGAAAAGAGAGGGGAAGCAGGAAGATTATTTTAGCTTTATGGTTCACTCTATCCCAAGGTGCCCACTCACCAAATATACAGTACTTTTATTTTGATTAATGGAAATCTTCTATATTTCAACCTTTGTTACAATTACACAAGAAGACAAGCAAAAAAAAAAAAATCTTTTGGCCTTGTTTTAGATTTAGCACATGCTTTCTTTTCATTTCTGTCTGCAAAAGAGAGACAGTATGCAGTTCATTTAGTGCCTGCCAGATTCTCTCTTGAGGCTCTCCAGTAGGGGTAGAGTGGGCTTTCTGCTGTTTCCACTAACCCAGACAGCAGGATACAATGCAACCCTCCTCCTGACAGGATGGAGATCAAGGGCTGTTGAGCGAAAAGGACTTCTGCTTTTTATCATTTTCTTCACAGCAGCTGAACCAAGGCAGGTGTTTGAAAAGTACTAGAGGGAAAGAACCCATTGGCTGTGGAAAACCAGGTAAGGCAAGCACATTGCACTAACCTCACAAACCACATCTGGTACAATGTGTACTTTCCAAGCCCATATATCAAAGCATGCACTTGGATCACATTTCAGAGCAGAAGAATTGCCAAAACAAAATTGAAAAAGGCACAGAAATTACTAGTTATTAGTCCCAGAGTGCAACCCTAAACAGCACTGGATTGGCATGGCCAGCCGGCCAGCACCAAATCCAACTGCTTTGGAGAGGCTGGAGCCTCCCAACGGCAAGGGCATGTTTGTGCCCTTTCATTGGGGAGGCTCCAGCCTTCCCAATGAGCTCCTTGGATCTGTGCCTGCTAAACAGTGGCCCAAATTGGGCCCTCTCAGTCGGGCTTCAGATTCGGCCTTATGGCCGAATCTGGAGCCCGCCCTCTCCCTGCCCACAATCTCCCTTCCCCGCCAATCCCTGTCCCAGAACGGGACTGAGCCTCCCTCACGCTGACCGGCTGCAGTCGACATGAGGGAGGCTCACTGTTGGCGCTGTCAGGCCGGCACTTCTCGTAGCGCCAGCCTGAGAGCACTAGTGCCGACACGGGGGTGCTGATCGGCATCCCTGCATCGACGCTGTGTACAAGGCAGGATTGCGCTGACAATGTGTAAAAGGTAGGGTACATTAAGGATGGTGCTAGACACTAGCAGTGCTGGTTACTCACAGAGCCCAATCCTGAAGGCTCTACTGCCAGTGATACACTTGTACCATGAGCTGTAAGTGTCGCAAATGTGTTGTAAAACACATTAGTGGCACCAGGAGAGACGGGAGCACGGGTGCTGGGTCAGTGCCAGTCAGCCCTGGGTCTCAGTGCCATGCAGATCAGCTGGTGGTCGTCCAGCAGTAGCCAGTTGTAAGGTTTTTTTCGGAGCAGAGGGAGGCAGGAAGTGAGTGCAGGGAGGATTGGGCCCAGGAAGGGAATGTAGACAGTGGCAGCCTCCGCTGCTGAATCCTGAACACCCTTTAGAGCTGGTCCTTCTCGACTTTGCATTCATTCAAATGTGAGTGCAGAGCCAAGGAGTTCAATTGCTGCCAGCTGCAGTCTTTCCTGGGGTAAAAGGAGACCTGGCAGTATCCCAGACGAATCTGAGCACTAATCAAACATTAAAAAATACTTTCATGGGATGACGATGGCCAACAGGACTGCAGATTTTTCATTAGACAGTCTGTTATGCTACAGAGTTTCCCTTGGGATACCACCAGATATCTCCTTGGGTTCTATTTTGGTGCCACTGGAGCTCTGGGCCCCACTGGATTCAGAATTGGGCTGTTAGAAGACTTTAAAAGATATTTACACGAATTCATAGAGGCAAGGTCTATCAACGGCATTTAGAAATAATGGTTGAATGAAACCTCCATATACAATGGCGCCTTATTTCTTTTGTCTAAAATCTGTAGATAAACCATTGTGGGATTACTTTCATGCTCTGGCAAGGCATGGTTTGCTGCTGTGGAAGGCAGAGTGTTGGACTGGTTGGATCTTAGTCTGATCTAGTAAAGCAATTCTTATATTCAGGTGGGTCTTTGAACCAGCGCAGGAAGAATTTTCCATTATGGCACTGAACTATGGAAGATTGAGTTGAACGGCTGACCAAACAAGTAATGGCTGAAATGGAGCATACAGAGCAGTCATAAAGAAATTAGAAAGTATCACTAAGAGTTCCTTGCACCATGGGTGTTGTCCAGGTTTGCTGAGTCGCTTACCAGAAAATAAAGGTTTCCCACACAATAGACTTTTAAAGATACGTGAATTTCTAAGCCCAGTATACATGTGTTCCATAACGCTTTGTCCCTAAATTTGACTCTATATGTGTACAAATTTGTATTTTAGCAGTCATTGACTTTTCTTACTACTTATTTCATATAAAGAGGGAAAAAAACCATAGCTTTAAAAGTGTGATATTGTCAGTTCCAGCAGAGAATAAGATCAGGCCTTTTTTTAAGTTTGTTCAAAAGCATCAAGCAATGTGAAGAAGAGCTCATATAATAGCTTTTTCCTGCTCATATTAATTCAGTGGCAAACCTCCCTTTTCATTTCAGTGTATAAAAGATTGTGGAAGTCTTTATGATCTCCAAACATCTTCAGGAGTCTAAGGGAAAAATAGAGGCAGGAGGAATGTTTTCACAAGGCAGAAGAGCTGCAAATGTAGTCATTTGCATTTTTCTCCATGGAAAAGGGACCAGACAACTGTCAGTGCCATCCTATATGGCGCATAGCGCTGACGCAATGTTGTTGCATCAGCGCTACAGCATTAGCGCCGATGCAGGGGCGCAAAGTTGCACCCCTGCTTCGGTGTTAAAGTTCTCAAGCCAATGCTGTGAGTAGCATTGGCTTGAGAGCACTGACAGGAAGCCTCCCTTGCGCCGACCGAAGACATTCAGCGCGAGGGAGCCTCCGTGCTGAGACGGCATGGGGATTGGTGGGGGGTGGGCGGTGGGGGGCGGGATGTGGCAGGCTTGGGAGATGGCCATACGACCACGTCCTAAGCCCAATTGCGAGACCCCGATTTGGGCTACGCAGTCTCCTCAGATCTGCCCCTGCTGTATATCTGGCACAGATCCAAGGAGCGCATAGGGGAAACTGGACCCTCCCCTGCGGTAAGGGAGTGAATGCTCCCTTGCCACGGGAAAGCGCCAGCCTCCACTATACTGCATTGGATTTGGGGCTAGCCAGCCAGCCTTGCAATCCATCGCAGTATAGGGTTGTGCTCTGTGTTTATGTTCATGTCCTTTATATGCTGGGCTGTTTTTCTAGTTGTCTCTACATCCTTTTGTGTTTCCACCCGAATTGGGGCCAAAGTGCACATGTTGTGCAATTAGACTCTTGCCTTCACTTAAGAATAGCATCTATATGAGGCACAACTTGGATTGGGACCTGGCACAGAGGTAGGAGATATTTAATCCTTGTGCTGTTTTTCTGCTGCAAATGGCCTCCCTGAAGTGCCTATCATTTAATTCTTAGTAAATGGCATATTCAAAATAGCCACAGGGAAGTGTGAGATTTTTGGCAGGAAAATTATCCATAAAAGGGTGGAATCCTCCCTCTCTGTAGACAACAGTTCTGATACAAATAATTGCCCTGCATGATTGCTACTCATAAGTAAAAGCAAGTAAAAGCTACACAGTAATTCATTTAATGCCACATGAAATTTGAACCCCTCCTTTGCCAGAAGCCTGCCCCACATTTGGTGGTGAGCTCCATTGTATTGTGTCATGAAACGATTTTGTGACTCGAAGCCTGCCAGTGCCGGACTTGACACCATCTGTTTACCCTAGAAAAACTGTGGGGGAAAATCATTATAAAGGGGTTCAGGGAAATGGAGCTTCAAATTGATTGCAACAGCCTAGATCAGTGCTTCCCAAATTCCAAGGGTGTTGGGAGCACTGTAAGTCTTTGTGCTGCTTCCCTCCCCCCCCCCACCCACGCAATCTCCATGATTGTGCTGCTACTGATCAGGGAAGGGATTTTTATGCTTGCCTGGGGGTCACTATGGCTCTGTGGAGAGTCAAAGGAATGTGCAACCCCTTCGGCAGCCGTCCTGACAGCTCCAAACTGCTGGAAAAAAAGAGAAAAAAACTTCCTGTTTTCGCCATGAAACTGGAAGTGACTTTTTTTCTCTTCTTTCGGGTTCTGAGAACAACAATGAAGATGATCAGAGGGCTGGAAAACCCTACAAGGTAAGGTTGAGGGAACTTGGTACATTTAACCTGGAGAAGAGAAGGCTGAGAAGGGGATACGATAGCACTCTTCAAATACCTGAAGGGATGTCATATGGAACCAAGAACAAATGTATTCTCACCTGCCTTTGACAGTAGAACTAGGTCCAATGGGTACAAACTGCAAGAGAGGAGATTCTGGTTGGACATCAGGAAGAAATTCTTGAGGGTAAGGGTGGTTTGACAGTGGAACAGATCGCCAAGGGAGGTAGTAGATTCTCCCTCACTTGAGATCTTCAAGCAGAGGTTTGACAGGGACCTGCTGGAAATGCTCTAGGAGGATTTCCTGCTACAGACAGGGGGTTGATGTCCTTGCAGGTCCCTTCCAACTCTATGATTTATGCACTTCCCCACAAGATGAGATAAAATGCAGGAGAACTTGTGACATTCACCCTGTGAAAAGCAATAGAGGCTTTGGCAAATATTTCCTTTAATGTAGGGGTGGTGTCATGGGCCAGTCTAATTTTCATCTGTTCTCCCAGTAACAGGCAAAAAACTTCAGAGGGAGAGAAGAATCATCCGGGTAAATGACTAGCTACGTTGATGGTACTAGCTATGTTGATGGTGTTGCCATGATAGTTTGCCTTTTGGGACATGGACTGTGCTTCCTGGATGAAGGACTGCTGCCAAGAGATGGGCTGCACCTCATGAGGAGGGGGAAGAATGTTTTCAGTAGAAGCATGGTGTGCCTGATCAGGAGGGCTTTAAACCAGTGATGTCATTCAGGGGGAACGGACCAGAACAGGTGTTCCGGATCCTAACGGGCTCCGTGGCTGGTTCCGGGTTCCCGACAAGTGCCAATCAAAAGTGAGTTCCTGTTCCTAAATCATTTGAATGACACCACTGCTTTAAACTAAAGGTTGAAGGGGTTGGAGACATCAGTCAGAAGCCTGATCTGCAGGTAAGTGCTCCAGATGGTAACCCTAGGAGCACCACTGTAATTAGGAAGTCTTTGGAGAAGCTCAGACTAACTGAAGGAGGGGGGCATTGGATTGTAACCTGCAGGATTTAAATTGCATATATTCCAATGGTGCAGCATGGGAAATAAACAGGATGAGATTGAACATTTAGAGAGTGAAGATAAATTTGACTTGATAGGAATGACTGAAACCTGGTTGGATGACTCTCATGATTGGAATGTGCAATTGGAAGGTTACCAGTTGTTTAGGAAGAACAGATGTGGCAGAAGGGGAGTGGAGCTGCATGTCAAGAACACTTGCTCAGAAATCCAAAATGGTCACAATAGCCCTGTGGAGAGCATCTGGGTAAATGTTAGGGGGAAGAGTAGCAAATGCAACATTGTGGTGAGCATCTTTGATAGGCCAAGGGGAGGATGTTTTCCTTCAGGGTGTGGTTATCATTCTTTTGCTGACGCATGCCATGGGAGCTTCCAGTGGGAGCATACACTTTGTAGATACAAAGCAGCCACATGTTCCTTCTTGGCATCTGATCTCCACATTCTTACTCCTTGCAGCAGCTTATTACAATTATTCCTTTGCCCTCTCACTGCCCAGTGATCAACAGCAATAGCTATTCTCTCACAATGGCTGATCAACTTGCCCTTTCAAATCATGGCCAGGATTATCTCCACTTAGCTCCTTCAAGCAGGGCAATAGCTTTACTTCCAGACCATACTTCCTGTTCTTTTATGTTTCCTGTTGCCAGTCGATCCACACTATGCTATGAGCACATTGCCTCACTGGATGAGGTCACATGCATTTTGGATTGCAATAAGATTCCTTCCATTCAGTGTCTGAGGAGAGTTAGAAAAGAAATCCAGTGACAAAACAAACTTATACAACATGAGCTTGTTTGTGCTTCCATTTACCATGTTATATTTCTGTTTTCATATATTTCTGGAAAAATGACCTTGGGTGTCATGGCCATTCTCTCAGGAAAGCAGAAGTAAGTCCAATTCAGATGTCACTGCAACTTGAAAATGGTATGTTATGCGTCTGTGGGAGTTCATTATCATGTAAGCAAGCTTTCATGATGACATCCAATGTGCAGAACGTCCATTCCAAACATGTCATTATAGCCTCACTTAAAATTCTTTTTATTTTTTTCCTGAGCTGGAAAAACCTTCAAATTACCTTGAAATGTCTACCTAGATGAAATCTGGCCCCCTGAGAAGTGCCATTAATCCATATTGAAACTCTGGTGGCTTCCCTAAGTTACTTCCAATACTTTTCTCATAACAGGAACCTTCAAACTTTGAATTTCACTTTTGCTGAAATTCGCTGAAATTCTAATCTGAAGCAACCTTAGGTTCCTCTGATGGTTTGACAACCCTAATGTACTCCGCACACATCACATGTCAATTGCCACCAGACCTCTTCAGTATACGGCTTGTTTCTCAGGGCAGATATGCCTTGTTTCCTAGGATTATCATTGGAGAGTTCTATACTCTAGAATTCATCTGACACTATAAAGCTCAGAATCTCTTTTCCAGATTTTGGAAAATGGATGCTTTTGCTTTGGTGCTTGCTGGTTGCCTGCTCAGTTTGCTAATCTGAAGAAGTGAGTTACTAGTTTCATTGAAAATGATGAGATCAAAGCTGTGCTATTCTTGCTTTCATGGCACCCAGCAGCCAAAACCCTCTACAAAAGAAGCAGATTGCCTATATTTTGTCTAAAGACTGAAACTGTTAGTGCTTTAATGCATAAATGGGTGCATTAAAAAAAGTTTTGAAAACCAAAGAATATGTTCCCTCTTCAATTCACTGAATGGTGTTCTTCACCTATCCGTGGGAAAAATACCCAGCATGGAGCTCAGAGTTGGGCTGGGCCATGTGAGAGAAATGCTTATGGTTAACTGCTCTTGAGCAAGTTCCAAATATTTTTTTTCTACTAAATAAAAAATAAGGATTAAAAAGATTTCTTCTGATTTAAAAATATGTCTCAGTTTAGGCTACATGTAAAAGTAAATATTGCTCTCATACATGACTGGAATCTCACTTCTCAGCTTCTTTTCATTTATTGTATTAGTTTTCTTGTGCAATAACAGTGTGCTCCCCTTTTTTCAGGGGGCAAGTACACAGTAGAAAAATCAGTGCAGTGATTCTGGACTGTGGGGGCAGGGAGGGGGTGGTGCAGGGGCTGGGGAGCCGGTGCAGGGGGGTGGCAATTATTAAACCTGAACCAGGGGAGACTTGGATAGGTTTGCCACTTTTTAACATCAGGACGCACCTAAAAAAGTTTACCAACTGCTTAAACCTGTGGCTATAATGATTATTTGGCAGCTGTGCCCTCTCCCCAAGTGGCAGGATGTTTAACCCTTGAAATACATAGTCTAATCTACCTTGTCAGTTTCAAGAACCACCAAAAATTGCATCATGACTTATGGAGGGCCATGGATCCACACTTTGAGAACTGATGTTCTACAGCCATACTGCTTAAAGACAAAATATGTGCTTGATTTAAATCAAAATATTTTCGCTGTGAACACCACTTTTAGCATAACAGCTAAAAAGTGTTAAATGGTATTGCAGTCAAATAAATAAATGAATATTCACACACACACACACACACACACACACACACACACACACACACACAC
>JAJKFI010000034.1:1068635-1083574 GCA_029204185.1 Lerista edwardsae
CACACACACACACACACACACACACACACACACACACACACACACACCAAAAGTCAATGGAAAGATGAAAGTGTTAGACAAGTGCAAAAGAGAGTGATCATCCGATTGGTCCTAATGTGGAAATCAAGAAAACAGAATAGCAATTTGAAAGAATCAAAGTTAGGTGCTCTTCACAGCAAGTAGGACAAAATCCTTTATCTTCTCAATTCTCTTGTTTTGGGAATTTTCCAAATATTGTCACAGTAGCATGTCTCTTTCTGAAGGACATCTGCACAATGTTAGTCACTCAGACCTGGAAATCAATTTACTAAAGGGTAGGGAGAGAGTACAGCATAAATGCAGCCCCTTTTTGTGAATAAGAGGGTGGCATTGTAATGATCTGAAATGCATGAGAGAGAGTAGTTATAGTATTGTTTGTATTGTTATAGCATTGATTACTGGATCTATATTGAAAAGGCAATACGAAAGCCTGAGTTCTTCCTTGATCATTATAAAGAAGTTTTTGTAGTCTATCAGGTAACACCTTGTGTATCTCTACTTCCAGCTGCTGCTGCAACATCAGAAATAAGTCAATAGTGATAACATGCATCCCTGCGGAAAATAGAGTTTAATTTCTCTCTCTTTTTCTTTCTGTTTCTGTCCCTCACCGTGTTTGGCTTTTTTCAAAGTGAGAGATTGGGAAAGTGAAATATCTGTTCCAAATAGATATTCAACAGATAGAAGCATGTACTAGCAGGGGAGCAATTGGTTGTTTGTGTTTGTGGTACAATTTTTGGGGGTTTTCATTTTCCCCACCCTCCCCATTTAGAATTCACATGTTATCATGCTATCATGACTTAGTCCAGGATGAGGGCGCTGACCTGGCGTGCATCTTGAGAACTGGTTGGATGAATCGTGAAGTGTCGTCTCTCTCAGATTTGCCTGCCAGGTTTCCAGGTACTTCAGCAGCCATAACTACAGGGGCAGGGAGGTGGGGTTTCAATGGTCATTCATCTTACCAGGTACCCTGCCCAGCAGTTCACTGGGTTTCAGTGCCTTCATGTCATGTTGGAACGCCAAGATAAGATAGAGATTCTGTTGGTGTACTGCCCACCGTTTTGCCAACAATCTCCCTTCCTGATCTGATCTGACTGGGGTTGTCTTGGGGGTGGTGATGGAATATCCTTGCCTAAGTTCTGGGGGACTTTAATGTCCATGCTGAGGCTCCGGGGAAAGCTGAGCTCAGGACTTCATGACCGCCATGACACCCAGCTCTCTCTCCTGTTCTCCTGATTTTTTAATTGTTAAAATGGTTTTAACTGGTGGTTCTGTTTTTTAATGTTTTAATCTCACAACTTTATATATTTATAAAGTTTATAAATATAAACTATATAGTTTTAGTTTATATTTATTTTATACTAGCCTTTTGTTACCCGGCGTTGCCCGGGGGACAGAGTATCCCCAGCTTCTATTAGGAGAAGGAATGAATACAGGGACAGAATCAAGCAAAGGAGCGTAATGAAATTGTCACACTCACTGAACCATGTCTGCAGGTCCTGTGGTAGGGCAGTTAGCCCTCTGGAAATAGGTCCCTCTCAGATCCGACTGGGTGCTGGAACTCTCTGGATCATTTGCAACTCTTTGCAACTCAGGCAGTGCAAAGCAGTTTCACTTTCATTTTGGATTAGTCCCTGTGTATCACATAACCTGCAGAATCGTTTGTGACCACAGGGAGCAGCAGACCTCTAGTCCAATGCAATCCCCTTGGTTCCTGAAGATCTGGCCCCCTTCCCCCAAAAACGGGGGGCTGTAGGGGGGTCTGACCCCCGCAGTGTTTTTTGCCAGGCCGCAAGGTAAGTGTGTGCCAGGTTTCGTGCGGATCGGTGCCAGTGTTGAAAAGCCTATGCAGAACATACATACCCGCATACATACATACATACCCACACACACACCCACGTCCGTTTTTATATATATAGATTTATATCTAGTTTATATTTATTTATGTTTTTATATGTCATGCTTTTTAGTGTTAATTATTTTAATACTGTTTTATTGAACTTTATACACTGCCTTGAATCCCCTTCAGTGTGTGTGTGTGTGTGTGGGGGGGGGGAAGCAGGATATAAATTATCTAAATAAATAAAAAATAAATATATCTTTTACTGCTTAGGGACAGTTTAGAGGTTAAAGCAGCCATTTTCAATCTCAATTGGTGTGTCGTGAATTGTCTACAGGTGTGCCGTGGGAATTTGGGGAAGGGTCATTTATTAGTAGGGCCATGGGGGGGGTGAGCCCTCCACTGGCAGCACTGTGTGCCTTGTCAATTGTCAAAAAGCTGATTATGTGCCTTGATAGTTTTAGCACCTTGCCAATGTGCTGCGAGATGAAAAATGTTGAAGATCTCTGGTTTAAAGTATCATCTGTCTGACTTGTAGAAAAGCAATTCTACAAATCTGTTTCCTGCCACTGAGCAACAATGTTGCTCCTCTCTGCAACAGAGGGTCCACAGTGCAATGGAGAACACATGCATAAGAACTCCTCCAATCAGCAGGATATCCAGTCAAGGGATCTTGGGGTCTCTGCCTGAGTTGTGGGAAAGCCACTGCCAGTCAGAATGGACAGTAATTGGTGAGATGAGAGTTCTAGGGTGCTATCCAAAAGTGGCTCTGGGCCAATGCGAGCCGCTTGCGTCGGCCCAGCACTGTTGCGTACATGCCATAAGACACGAGTGCATCGGCAGAATGGGTGCTGGGCCAACGCAGGCAGTGACATTGGCCAAGCAACGCTGTGGACGGGCACCAGTAAGCTGCTCCTGCATTGGCCAAGTTCAGCCAACATGGGGGGCTTTTTGAGGAGGGGAAGGCAGAGGAAGGGAGAGATGGCACAGGAAGGGGCCAGGAGCCAGGATCTGGCATTAGGCCAGATCCTAACCCCCATCTCTGGGCCAGGTGGCCCCAACACAGGGTATTGTGGGCTGCTTGGACTTGCACATGCTAAATTGCAGCTGCAGGTCTGAGCAGCCCCATGGCTGCCCCAAGGTAAGGGGACAAACATACCCTTGCCCCATGGTTAGCTCCAGAGTCAGCCAAATCTGTGTGGGATACAGTGCAGTTCTGCCTGCTTCGACACAGGTTAGGATTGGGGTGTCCTTCTCTAAACAGGTATGTAGAGGAGGTATATCTCAGGCTTTGCCTGCAGAAGGCCCCAACTGCAGTTCCCAGCATCTCAGGTGGTAGCGCTAGAAAAGACCTCTCTCTGCTTGTGACCTTGGAGAATCACTGCCAGTCAGGGTACATAGTACTGAGCTAGATGAACCAATGATCTGTCTTGACACAAAGCAGCTGCTTCTTATGTATCTTTCATTCACTTTAATATGATTTGTGTAGGAGAACTTCCTGGTTGATTTTACCTCTGGATCAGCTCTGATGTCTGTCTGCCATCTTCAATGGTGGCCCAAATCTGTTGCCTGAGGCAGCTGTTTGCCTCATGGTAGGCGAGTGCTTTTGTTTATCACCTTCCCACTCTTCCTTCTATCTTTATATGCATTTTCCACTTTCTTGGCATGTGATTCTGTGAAATGCCCTAAAGCTACAATCACAGCTCTGTATATCCAAACAGAATGTATTACGTTTGTAGATTTACAGTAGAAATAATCAACTCTGTGGTGTCACAATAGACTTTGCTTCTTGCAGCGTGCTTTGAAATGTGGATGGTATTGCTGTTTACAAACCTGCCATAAGCTGCAGCAGCTTTTCATTCTCCAGGGCATGACTGAGGTGATGAAGTTGGGGAGGAAAATGGATCTGGTCCAGGAGGACGGTGGCTTGGTGGAGTGGGTTCTGAAGCAGAGCATGCTGTCCAGCATAGCAAAATGTGCTCTGGAAGTCTGTGGTGTGGAGTTGTGTGCCTTTAGACCAGTGTTGGCAAGGCCACAGAGCCCTAGTGAATGTCAAGAAATGCCTGCTGATGCTTCAGGTGAGTTGGCTGAAAGAACAATGGGTCAGGAGGGAGAAACAGGGCAGGGTGCATGGAAGGGGGAGGGCAGGAGGTATGTTGGGAGGCAGGAGAGGATGGTACCCAGCGTGGGTGACTTGCACTGGATGCAGTCCCCTCCTTTGCCTCCCAACAGGCCACTTTTCTCTCTTTGGACTTGCGCCAGCTAAAGAGCTGGTGCAGGTCCAAAGAGACCCATTGGTGAGCAGGAAGGTTATGAGGAGATAAGGGGGAAAATGTTCCCTTACTTCTCCGAAACTGAACTGTCCCCCTCACCATGGTATGCAGAGCAGCCCATTTTGGCATGGCTGCATGCTATGGTGGAGGAAAGGGTAGGATTGGGCTGTTTAGTCCCAGTCCTACCCTTTATCTCCCCTGCCAGTGCAACTGTGCCACTGGAGCATGGGCTGCATCCTGTGGGAAGACACAGTGCTGGAGTTCTTTTTTGGGTAAGTGCACTTTTGTTACCTAAGGGTTAAGCCTCCAGCACTAGAACAGGTTTACTTGGACTTGTATCAGCAATTCTGCTGATGCAAGCCAGAGTAGACCAAGGAAGAGTGATCAAAGTCTGGAAGGGGGATATGACAATTCCAGCACTGCCACCAATATGTCTTCCTTCCAGCCCTTGTTCCACCCCTATTCTGCCCCATCTGAAAGATGCCCGGGGATCATTGGAGGGCTGCCATTTGCCACTTGCAGCGGTGGCCAAGCTGTTCCAAATGGTACATCACTTTTTGCAACAGCCGTAAAGGACCTTACACTGCCAGAAGGCCAGTACTGGTGGCATGAAGCCCTTATAGGATTGAGCTGTTTGTGGCAAAATCAATTCCATGTTTTCCATGTTTTGTACATTATTTCAAGAGCAATAGATTTAAGGAATATCTTCTCCTTAGACATTGACTAAATAATACCTTTTTTTGTTTGTTTTCTTAAGATTGTCACAGTAGATGGTGTCAATACCAACACAAAGAACCCAGCCTTGCCAGGAATTTAGGAAATGTAATTTACTGTCAGTTCCCACTCAATTTAGTCCTCTTGTGTGTAGCAGATGATGGAGGGTCATGTACTGATTTCTCAGGTCATAGAACTATCATTTGTAGTCATGTTTGGATGGTGCTGTTTTTGATGGCGCATCAATCTTCTCCTTCTGTCATGTTCTCATCTAGATGGTCTTCTGTCTTTCATAGCAGATCAGTTTATCAGTCATGTTCAGCCCATTGAACATGTGCATGGAATTGGCCATGGGGTATATTTTCTGTCAGCCCAATACTAGCCTGTGTTGGATGCAGTGCAGGCCGGCCAGCCTGCCTGTTCCAACACAGGGCAGGCAGCAGCTGGAGCTCACCTCAGGGTAAGGGGATATTTTCAGCCAGCCCTATGGGGATGTTTGGATCTGCACCAATGAAATTGCTGGCACAAATACGAGTGACCGGATCAGGCCCAACAGGCCCAGGGACTGTGTTAGAGTTTGGCCTACCCGTGATCCTGTCTGCACCACCCATGGGCCCACCCACTCTCCACGTTCTCCAAGCCCCTGCACTGACCCAGTGGCACTGACCCAACGCCTTTGGCACAGATGCACATTATGGCACGTTTGCGACACACTTTGGCTGGCACTACTGCTCTTCCTCCTCCCTGAATAAGTGAGAGGTGAATGGGGCAGAAGTTGAAGGAAAGGAGTGTAGTCCACCACTGTCCTCCTCGCCACAGTTCCTCTTCTCTATACCCTTCCATGTCCATGGGAGGAGAGACAGTGGAGGTGAGTGGGTGGATGGAGATGGGTGACCAAGTTGACAGCCTCAGCCAACCTCATGGATGCACTAGCCTTGAGACGTGTACCCAGTGGGTTCTTCTCCTTCTACATCATTCTAATATATTTGAAACATACACAGGTTAATCTGTTTCTTCTGCTTCTATGCCTCTGTTTTACTCCATTCATATTTTGGGACAGTGATATTATAAGGCAGGTAGTTTCCAGGATTTAGTCTGAGATCATTTAATAGTAGAGTGCTATCGTTATGATCCTTAATTTATGTTCTAAGATGCACTGAATGATAGTGTCAGCTAGACTGTTATTTATGCTCTGACATTAAGTTGGTAGACTAAGCATAGCTTGTACTGTGTAAATATTGATTAAATGTAAGGTATGTGTGCAACTACTACTGGAGCAATTTAAAGTGTGTAGGTGCAGAAATATGTCAAAAGAGCCAACTGAGCAAAAATAATGGTTTGTCAACAAAAGTGGGGACAAGGAATAGGCAAAAAGATCGGCAAGGAAGATGTGTGTCATATAATACCAACCCAATCCTGTTTGGTTTCTGTGCCAACACTACATAGATAACAGAGTATTGTGCATCATATCCTAAGCCCATCTAGACAAGGGCCCACCACAACCCTCCCAGTAACACTGGTGCAGTCCTTCTCAGTAACACCAACAGCACGGATGGAAGCCCTGAAACTTGCTATCACCCAAGGAGCAGTGTTTTGATATCAGCACATCATTGATGTGATGTCCAAGGAGCCAGTCACCACATCCACCCAGCTATAATAGCAGTTGCCAGAGAAGCATTAGCAGGATAAATTAATCAAGGGCGTGAGAGCAAAGGGCCTATATGTAGCCTGTGCTAGGGGGGAGATGCCCCTCTGCCAGCCACTGGGAATGAGCAACAAATAACCTTGCCAACCATGGGGAGATGTCCCAAGGACACCACACACACACACACACACACACACACACACACACACACACACACACCACAAAGATGCCACAACACCCCTATCTCCTATTATTGATAATGATAATTAATATACCACCAGGGGAGCCGACTTGACTTCAACATTGGGGGTGCCTGTAGCCATGCCTGTAGCCATGCCCCTTGATGTAGGCATGCCCCCTGATGTGGCCATACCCCCTGACATGGCCATGCCCACACAGCAGTAAAATAGCACCTTCAAATTAAATTACATGCACAGTTTATTGACGCAGGTAGTATATGCATTTCTGCCAATATTCTGCAGAGGTCCAGACAACCAGAGCCATGCACATTCACTGGAAAGTTGAGAAGGACTTTTGAAACCGGAAGAAACATCTTGACAGATTCAGGAGATGCAAGAGACCCGACTGCCATGGAGAGGCAGTCTTCAAAACCCAAGCACTGACCTACGTCAGGCCTGAACCTGTCTTCAATGAAGCTCAACTTGAGTCAAGCTTCTGGTAGAGAAAGCTATCCTAGAGTTTTAGATTATGCAAAAGTGTTCCTCAAACTGATGAAGAGTTATGTGTAGCTTCTGAGAAGTTCAAAAGCGTATGTGTATCAGCAGCAAAAGCAGCCCACACAAGTTGCTCAATGTACCCATATTGGAAGAGAACAATCCTAGGCCTGTCTACCCAGAGTTAAATCCCACTGTATCCAATGGAGCTTACTTTCAGGAAGGTGTGCACAGGATTCCAGTCTTAGTGGAAGTGCCAGTGTAAACTCAGAACTCTGTACATACTCATGGAAGCTAGAGCACTAAAGGGTTTTATAGTCTGCTTGATGAAGAATTCTGTTGAGGTGAAAAACATGCATTCTCCTACAGCAAGCATCCATGCAAGCATCTTGCAAATTCAGTTTGCAAGAACACTCAGGTTTCCAGGTTACGTTGTTCACCTTGCCAAGCCTTTTGGGGGGACAGGACCTGGATGTAGGGATTCAGTCTTGTACCCTACCTAGTACATAACCTGTTTTTCTAGGGATTAGAAACCAAAGCTAGATCACTTAACATTGGTGTTACTTTCACCTAACATTGAGTAAAAGACAACTGTTAGATCTGAAATTAGTCTCGTACGGAGCATAGTTGGGACAAGACATCAAGAAACTGAAGCATACCATCTGTCCCTATCCTTGTGCCCTCATCTATCCAGCCTAAGTCAAATAATTCTACTCACAACAACAATCCAGATATAGTACCAAGATCTGCAATTTCTTGCAACGCAGCCAATTCTTTTTAAAAGTGGCCCAATTCAGAGTTCTCTTACAATAACCATTCTAGGATCACAGGTGCATAAGCATACATTCCCAGTATATATTCATCCCAATTACATGCTGGGGTTCTCTCCAAAACACATTCCACCCCCTGGAATATGACTTTTGATTCATGAAGGATTCAGAACTTTCATTGATTCTCAATCTGTGGCACACTGGTACCTTGCAAATAAAAATTAAAACTAAAAGACAGGAAAATAAAAACCAGAGAGGGCAGCTCCTGTCCATCCTTGCTGCACAGATGGGCACTTTGCTTCTGTCTTGCAGAAATTGGATCATCATTCATCAACAGAAGAAAAACTAGGTGGGAATGAAGCAGTAGAAGGGAAAATGGAGAGGAAAAGAGAGAGAAGGTTGGATGAAAAGGAGAGACAAAGGCAAAAGAGAAAGAGAAAATGGGGTGCAAGATAAGCAGAAGAGAAATATAATAGAACAGAAATAGGGACAAAGGTATACGTAAAAACACTAAAATTGAGGGGGGGGGGAGAGCAAGAGAGGGGAGGGGGTAGACTAACAAACCGAATAGGGACCAAATGGCATAGACAGAAAACAGAGAATGGATAGGGGATGAGCAGGAGAGAAGTACCTACTGACAGCCAAGGACTAAAAGCTGGCTAGGGGGATGAGTAAGTATAGAGGGCTAATTAGAAGGGCTAACCCACCAAGTCGTCTCGCACAAACGTTCTCCTTTTGGCGGGGCATGCACTTTTCCCAATGCACATTCCAAAAAGCCACTTTTCCACTCACACCTTCTCATGAATAAAGCAGCAGCCCAGTTCCACCTCCCTCACCTTCGAAACGTTTCTCCTCCAAGAGTAGGGGAGGCATGCAACCACCCGGATTTGCAGAGAACTCCTCTTAGTGATCGACACCTACTTGCTAGTCAACTGAGTGTATGTGTTTGTGCACCCCCCTACCTGACCAACCGCTGCTCAGCTAGGTATCATTTGCATCTCCTCCGGGGCAGAGCAAACAGCAGCAGCCCAGCTTGCAGTAGGGGAGTGCGTACACGATGCCAATCAGTACGCACCAATACATGAGTGCGTACATGAGTGGCGCAAATGCCACTCACCTGTGTCCTTGCTTGCCTGCCTGGAGGCTGCACACGCACTCTCCTCAGGCCGGGCTGGCCCTTGCGGAGCGTGACTGGCTGCTCCAACAAACAGGTGTGCTACCGGCCCAGCTGAGGGCAACGTGGCAACCAGCGGGCATGGGGGCGCCCTTGGCCGCATGGGATGGGAGTGCTCCACTCTGTGGGAGTGCCCGATAGGGCAAATTATTGTGGGTGCCCTCCGCCCCCTGGCACCCACAAAGTCGGCGCAGATGTATACCACTTTTCAACAAAAAGTAGTTCATAAAATGGTTTACATAGCAAAAGAAATCAATAAATGGCTCCCTGTTCCCAAAAAGCTCACAGTCTAAAAAGAGACAAGGAAGGCAACAGACCCCATTTGGGCTGAAGAGGGACCCTCCTACTAAATATACAAGAAAACAACTGCCTCTTTGCCCATTTACCAGAAGTGGCATCAGCAGCAAAAGGGCAAAAGCAAAGATCTCTTCAAATGGCCATGGTGCCAGAGGATTGGAGGATAGCCAATGTCATGCCAATCTTTAAAAAAGGGAGAAGGGGGGACCCTGGAAACTACAGGCCAGTCAGCCTAACGTCTGTTCCGGGTAAGATGGTGGAAAGCCTAATCAAAGATAAAATCCTAAAACACATAGAGGAACAAGTACTGTTAAAAGAACGTCAGCATGGCTTCTGTAAGGGTAAGTCTTGCCTCACGAACCTTTTGGAATTCTTTGAAAAGGTCAACAGGCACGTGGATGTGGGTGAACCTGTGGATATCATATACCTGGATTTTCAGAAGGCAATTGACACAGTCCCCCACCAAAGGCTGCTGAAGAAACTTCACAGTCAGGGAATAAGCGGGCAGGTCCTCTTATGGATCCAGAATTGGTTGAGGGCCAGGAAACAGAGAGTGGGGGTGAATGGGCAATTTTCACAATGGAGAGAGGTGAAAAGTGGAGTGCCCCAGGGATCTGTCTTGGGGCCGGTGCTTTTCAACTTATTCATAAATGATCTGGAGACAGGGATAAGCAGCGAGGTGGCCAAGTTTGCAGATGACACTAAACTTTTCCGGGTGGTGAAAACCAGAAAGGATTGTGAAGAGCTCCAGAAGGATCTCTCCAAGTTGGGGGAATGGGCAGCCAAATGGCAGATGTGTTTCAACATAGACAAATGTAAAGTGATGCATATTGGGGCAAAAAACCAAAACTTCACCTATAGGCTAATGGGTTCTGAGCTGTCTGTGACAGCTCAGGAGAGAGATCTTGGGGTGCTGGTGGACAATTCAATGAAGGTGTCGACCCAGTGTGCAGCAGCAATTAAGAAGGCCAATTCCATGCTTGGGGTCATTAAAAAAGGGGTTGAGAATAAAACAGCCAATATTATCATGCCATTGTACAAATCGATGGTAAGGCCCAGTGATGTCATGCAGGGGGTACGCGGGGGTACGCGAGTACCGGTTTCTAGGATTACAGCTGGCCCCGCCCATTCGCCCACCCACTCGTTGACTCTGCCCTCTGCAACGTTTGAATTTCCTGCATGTTTGAGTTGCCTGCACATTCTCAGAGCCAGGCAGGCAGGCAGGCAGCGAGCGGAGCCTTTCCTTTCCTTGCCACTGAAAAATGAGTTGCTCTGGGGTTTTAACATGATGCCAGGCCTCCTTAACATGTTCTGGGGGTGCTGTGGAATACTGTTGCAACTGTTGGGTCAGTTTAAAATCATCTGAGTCCTCAAAAAGGGCTTTTTTCATGTCACTTCCTGCCACGACATCACTTCTGGCTTATGACATCACTTCCGGTGGGCGGGTCCCGACACGTACCAATCAAAAGTGAGTACCTGTTATTAAATCATTTAGATGACACCACTGGTAAGGCCGCACCTGGAATATTGTGTTCAGTTCTGGTCGCCGCATCTCAAAAAGGACATAGTGGAGCTGGAAAAGGTGCAGAAGAGAGCGACAAAAATGATTACGGGGCTGGGGCACCTCCCTTATGAAGAAAGACTGCAGCGTTTGGGGCTCTTCAGTCTAGAAAAAAAGGCGCCTGAGTGTTGACATGATTGAGACATACAAAATTATGCATGGAAGGGATATAGTCGATAAAGGGATGTTCTTTTCCCTCTCTCAAAACACCAGAACCAGGGGACATCAGCTAAAACTGAGGGTTGGGAGAGTTAAAACAGATAAAAGGAAGTACTTTTTTACTCAGTGGGTAGTTAATCTGTGGAACTCCTTGCCACAGGAGGTGGTGATGGCATCTGGTCTTGATGCCTTTAAGAGGGGATTGGATGGATTTCTGGAGGAAAGGTCCATCTTGGGCTATAGGCAATGATGGATTGTGCAACCTCCTTACAAAGGTGGTGGGCTACTGGTACCAGGTGCAAGGGAGCGGCCACAGGATGCAAGCATCTTGTTGTCTCATGCCTCCCTGGAGCACCTGGTGGGCAGCTGTGAGATACAGGAAGCTGGACTAGATGGGCCTTTGGCCTGATCCAGCAGGGCTCTTCTTATGTTCTTATGTTCTTATGTTCTTATCTGCTAAGGTCTCCTATGTGCAGGGTTCAAGTCCCCTCACGTCACTCACACAAGTGCACATGTCCAAGGAACACTTTTTAAAGCAGAGCACAGGTAGAAAGAGCTCCCATGAAAGATGGCAGCCATGTGAAACAATGAGCACTATGGGGGCATTCACCAGCTGGAAGGAACACTTTTGCCAGGGTGAGTGAGTGAGTTACTGGAGTGAGTTACTGGAAGAGTTTCAGCAGCCCCTGGAAGCCAGACAAGACTGAGCTGTAACCAGCAGGGCACTTGCATAACTGGCCAGAAATACCCCCAGTAGGGACAAGAGTTGGAGGAGAGCACAGAACCCACCCTGGACCACCCTGGCTCACAGTCAGTCACAAAGCTGCTCACTTACCAGACAAGCTCCATCTTAACCAAGTATTTGTGGAATTTGTTTCTGCTCAAAAGACTAATGTTTGCAATCCAAGAAAAAGGCTTTCCCTGCTTAATTAATACAAAAGTTAATGTAAGCGTCCTCTGATATTTCCTAATGAAAGCTTATCGCCAGAGTATTCATTTCGGTTTTGCGTCAACAATGCTTCAATACAATACAATACAATACAAAAACCTTTATTGGCATATAAAGAAAAGAAGAACAGAACAATCAAAAAAGAAATAAAAACTATCGCAATCAATTTTAAAATTCTTACACTCAGGAACCATTAGAGTAGGGAAAATCAGAAATTAGTCGGCTCCACACTTTTGACACGAGCCAGATTAGTTTTGACTACCTGAACAAGAAACAAAGCGAACTGATGTATATGGGTAGGATCTTTCATAGCAAAGAGAAATTTCAAAATTTCAGAGTCAACATTCGCACTACACATCTGCATCAAAGGTTTTAAAAAAATTTTCCTGCCTCCTAGATGGTTTGGGCAGTGGAATAGAAGATGCTCAAGTGACTCAATTTCACCCAAATCACAAGGACAGAGTCTTTCTGTAAAGGGGGTACCATTAAATCTGCCCCAAAGCACAGCTGAGGGGATCACATTGCAGCGTGCCAGGGACAAGGCTCTTCTGGTATTGGGGCTATCCAATGCATAGAGAAAAAACGGCATCTGTCCAGTTATGACTGGAATTTGATGGAATAGGGGAGAGCAATATTTATTGGCAGAGTTTAATAAGTTCTGATCATGGATATCCAAGAGTCTACGTTTTATCAGTCTGAATGCCTCTGTTTGTGAAACAGACCCAATCAGATCAATACCAATGCCAATTTGCATAATCTTTGCGACCCAATAATCAGCTGTAAAAAAGGGGTCAGTCAGTAGATGGTAAAGTAAGCTATTCTGATTATTGGTAAAGAAAACTTTAAGCCAAAATTTCGATGTTTGGACCCAGGCCAATGTCTCAAGCATGCGTTGACCTGATTCAAGACATAAAACAGCATACGAGACACAATAAGGCAAGCCGAGGATTTTCCTTAGAAAGGAACAATGCTTCAAATTCTTGCTTGAGTTTGGAAAGTGGCTGCATCAGATAAATCTCTGGGTTTATTGGGGGCATTTAAGCTTCTCTGAGGATTTTGTTTCTTTTCTCTCAGTAGTTTTTTTTTTTTTTTTTAAAGAAACCAGAAAGTCTGTTTGGCATGCAGAATGGTGGTCTTCGCTACAACTGACCATAAACATCTCCTCATTTACAGAATAATTATGGTTATCCTTTTTCCATTTACATATGCATACTATAGAGGTATTTTTTTCCGGTGAATTAGATGGGATTACAGGCAGGCACCCCAATCCTAAACTATGCTGGTGTAGCAGGGCTGCAGGGCTTACACTGTATCCAGTGTAACACAGGAGGTAGCTAGAGGTCTCCTTGGGGTAAGAGGATATATCTACCCCTTACCCTAAGTAAAGCCCCATCTGTTCCTATAGTATAGGGCTTCTTAGATCATGCCAGCTTTATTGCTGGTGCAAATCCAGGAAGCCCTGTGTAGGGGTGTTCAGCCCAAGAAGATGGTTTGGATGTGGCATGCACCACTGCTGCCAATCCTGCCCATTCCCAATCCTCCCTTTGTCCCACCTTCTCCTCCCTAAAAATGCTCCTTCCCTACCCCTAACATGCCCTCCTGGCACTCCCCTGCACCACCTGATGAGACCTTACTTGTGCCAGCCAGTACTCAGACAGGATGTGGTTCTGGCAGGCCATTGGGTCAGCACTGCCAGCATACTTATAATCATTGAGTTGGAAGGAACCTACAAGGTCATCTAGTCCAACCTCCTGCCTGTAGCGGGAAATCCTCCTAGAGCACCTCCAGCATTCTCCAGGGAGGGAGAATCCACCACCTTCCTTGGCAATCTATTCCACTGTCGAACCGCCCTTATCGTCAAGAAATTCTTCCTGATGTCCAGTCAGAATCTCCTCTCTTGCAGTTCGTGCCCATTGGACCTAGTTCTACTGTCAAAGGCAGATGAGAACAGATTTGTCCTTTCTTCCTTATGATATTTGTCCCTTCAGATATTTGAAGAGTGCTATCATATCCCCTCTCAGTCTTCTCTTCCCCAAGCTAAACATTCCCTCAACCTTTCCTCATAGGACTTGTTTTCCAGCATATAGGTTCTCAAACTTTTTAGACTAGGACCCACTTTTTGGAATGTGGGCTCATATCTGGACCCACCAGAAGTGATGTCATTAACCTAGAAGTCATGCCTGAAAGTGACATCATCAAGCAGGAAGTGCCATCATTGTAGCATAATAAAAATCATACCCTTGAAATGCAAATTGGCATTATTGGACTTCAGCAATTGTACAACCATGGAACATCCCTGACACAAAGCAGAATTTGGAGAAAATATTATGTAAAAGCACTGAACTGAAAACAATTTTTTAAAAAATTGTTAATAAGCACAAAAGGAATATAGCAAAAGTAAGGTCTGCAGCTTCCAAGATGGCTGGTCCCAGCTCTCTGCAATCTACCTGATCATGTCGCCATCCACCAAGTGGGTCCCAACCCACAGTTTGAACAATATTGCTGTAGCTGCCAGATTGCATTTAGCTTACATGCGGGAAGAAATAATCTCTGTTCTTCTAGTTCTGGGGATTTTCTAGTTGTCATACTTTCATTCTTTTTTTACTCTGCTTTTCAGTATTGTCCCTAATCCACATGTGATGCTATAGTCACGGCAGGCACACAACATAGTGATTTGATTAGTCGTACATCTGCTGGCCTTGCTTCCCCAAAGACCTACCAAACAGCTGCCTATGGTGTGGATGAACTACTACTTAGCTTCTGGTCTCTTTCTTACAACTTATTATCTATATAAAGGATAGTGTGTGTGTGTGTGTGTGTGTGTGTGTGTGTGTGTGTGTGTGTGTG
>JAJKFI010000034.1:1083584-1124980 GCA_029204185.1 Lerista edwardsae
TGTGTGTGTGTGTGTGTGTGTGTGTGTGTGTGTGTGTGTGTGTGTGTTCTGCATAGGCTCCGCAATGCCTGGAGCAACATGCACCAAACTCGGCACACGCATGCCTTGTGGCCTGGCGACAAACACTATGGGGGTCAGGCCCCCCTAATGCCCCAGGGAGTGGGGGTACGCAGGGGGCCCACGTGAAAATGGTTGAAAACGGCCAAAATTGGCGTCGAATCCATAGTTTCCGGGGTCGTTGAGACGAGCGGTGACGCTCCCGACACCATTGGAGTCTGGGTTCGGCCCCCCCCCCTCAGCATGGGGGGTGAGAAGGGGTGCAAAACAAAATGTCCGCCATGCCCTGCTGGAACGCCTGGAGCGATTGGCACCAGACTTGGCACGCGCATGCTTTGTAGCTTGGCGACAAACACTGCGGGGTTCAGGCCCCCTTAGCGCCCTGGGTGGTGGGGGTGCGCAGGGGGCCCCTTGTGAAAATGATCGAAAACAGCCAAAATCGGCATCGAATCCATAGTTTCCAGGGTCGCTGAGAGGAGCGGTGACGCTCTTGACGCCGTTGGAGTCCAGGTTTGGCCCCCATCGGCGTGGGGGGCAAGAAAGGGTGTGAAACAAAACGTCCGCCATGGCCTGCTGGAACGCCTGGAGCGATTGGCACCAGACTTGACACGCGTATGCCTTATGGTCTGGCGACAAATACTGTGGGGGCACGACCCCCCCTAGCACCCCTAGGGGTGGGGTGTGTGAAGGGCTGCCATGTAAAAATACTCGAAAATGGCCGACATTGGTGTCGAATCCATAGTTTCCGGGGTCGCCTAGAAGCTTGGGATAATTTGTTACCCGGGCAATGCCGGGTAACAAAAGGCTAGTTGTCATACAAAGAATGTTCATTTATCCCAATCAGTGGCACCGACTTCCTTCTGAGATCATGGGTGGCTTGACAGTGGCTTGACAGTAGCTTGACAGGCACCTGCTGGAGATACTCTAGGAGGATTTCCTGCTAAAGGCAGGGGGTTGGACTAGATGAACTTGTAGGTCACTTTCAACTCTATGATTCTATATACCATAGGATAGAACATAGTTTTGGAAAATATGGATCCTTTTCATTTTGGTCCACCTGATCAAAGATTTATGAAATCAGAGACACTCTAATGGTTTTCAGTTCGCATGATTGTCTTCATGATAACCATATATAAGCATTATACATGGACGACATTTCCTGTTGAATATCCATCATCCATATATACAGCAACGAGTGACTATAACCTTGCCAGAATACTTGGGGCTTTTTAAAATCTTCCTGCTGCACTGTTCTGGCAGTGAAGCTGGAATGGTGTGGCAGGTAGACTGAAAAGCTTCTGAAGCAGGAGGAGGTAGAGGAAGTGGTGGTAGAAGGGTGGAGAACAATGTCTCACAGTGCAATCCTAGGCCAAAATGTGTCTGAGATATGCCCATCATATCCTAGGCCCATTTTTTCTTCTTCTCCTTAGCAGTCTTACACAGATGTTTTCTCTCAATTAAAAAAAACACACACCAAAAAATGTGAAGGTCAGATTTGTTTGGGATGCAGGAGGTGACTCCACCATAAGACAGATTTACTAGATGCTTTGTACAAAGATTTTTTTTCCCTCCAGGGAGGCTATGTACATCTAGGCAGGCAGATTGACTTACTGACTCTGCTTAAGGAAGTTGTGCTTTTCCAGACTCCCTCAGGAGATCAGCCCCAAGTTCTTTCATCCATAATGGCAGCCTTTAAATGGTGTACATAGCAGCAAGAGTGAGTTAGTTCTAAAGATTACCTTATCTACTTATAACTAATGGAAAGCTAAGACAGGCAGTTTGATACTCACAGCATTGCAGCAGTGTAAGCAGCAGATGAAGAGAGTGGGGCTTGTACTGAGAACGAAGCAGACCAAATCTGATGCAGTCATATCACTGATTAGGTTGTTTCATTTATAAAGCATAATCTTCTTTCTGACTATATCTTCTAATCTTATTTCTTGACTGGCAAGTCAGTAAACTATAGCTATTGAGTAGCCCACTAATTAGCATCTCCATAAACCACGAGAGAGGTAAAATATGAACTGGAATTTGAAAAGAGCCCACCTTTCTACTTCTTAAGCAGTTGAGGGAAAGGTTGAGAAAGGAACTCAAATCTTTGGGCAGCCCTTAATCTTTATGGGAGCAGGCTGGTTGGCTATACAGCAGTGGGAGCTCACTATGGGGCATGTGAACATTTGTCCCCTTATCCTACAGTGGCCGTGTGAGGCTGCTTGAATCTTCACCAGCAAAATCACTGGTGCATGTCTGAGCAGCCTGAATTGGGGACAGACAGCCCAGGGACTGGGGGTTAGGATCCGGCCTAATGGGCAGGTCCTGATCTCACCCCTCTTCCTGGGCTGTCCTGTCTATGGGGCCGCCCTCCCCTGCCCCATTCTGCCTCCCTCCCACCTGCCCCCTGTCTCCCGAGCTGCTGTGCTGGCCAAACTCAACCAGTGAGGGGATAACGTATGCGGCCTTTGTTGCTGGGCCCAGCATTGCTGGGCCGACACAACTGACTTGCATCGATCCAACAGCACTCTAGGATTACACCCTTTGTAGTATAGTAATAGTATAGTGTAGTATAGTATAGTGTAGTATAGTGTAGTAATTAGGCATTACTACAAAGTGTGGGTGCGTAGGTCTGTTTCAGAATGAATGGAAAAAATGTACAGAATTGGGCCCATTTATTTTTCTTTCCTTACAAAACTAATGCAGTTCCAAATGACACTTCCTTTCATTTTTGTAACAGCAGTGCTCATTTTGAGCATGACAGAGTAGGCTTTTTTCCCTCTCCCCCATAAACAAAGTCACATTTTAAAAGAATGGCAGGGCTTTTTTTGGCCACCATTCCACTTTTCAACTGCTCCAGACATTATGTTGTCTATTAGCTAATTGACAGTAGATTTTGTCTAAAAGTCACTCATCATAAAAAATGAGCATACTTGCTGGTATTCCAAAAGCAGAAATCCACACCCTTCTCAGAATGGAATGCTTAACTCAAAGACAACACTATCAACTTTGATCATCTGAACACAGAGTTTAAGTTCAAGGGATATGACAACTGTTGAGGCTTCTGTGAGCCAAATCAACTTTGTGCTTTGGATGTTGTTGTGCCTCATGATAAAGCTGCATTAGTTCAGTATTTATTCATTCTTGCTTGTTTTGTAAGATAAATGTAATCAGTACAACTTTCAAAAATAATAATACGGACAGTTACATTTGACAGCAGCTATGCTAAGGCTATTTTAACCTCTGTTCCTCTTTGAAAAGACATGAATGCTGTGCGTTAATGAACCCCATAGTATTACAGAATGGCCAGCAAGGAAGGAAGAACAAAGAGAGAAAGAGAACAAACCAGTCAAGGACAATTTTACTTAGATAAATGAGCTGGCTGTATCCACAGTCAGGAAAACAAATGAGCATGGAGAGGACAAAACAAATGAGCAATAAAACAAAACAAAAAAACCCCACAGGGCAGATCCAAGTATGTGATAAAGGGAACCAGTAGTATATTTTAAAAGCAGAACAGTTAGAGAATGCTATACACACCTATGGGAAAACAAACAAACAGTGGGTTGTTCACTTCTGAATTGGAAGTGACCAGGATCTCCGAGTTGTCTTTCACAATAATTCCACACAGGAGATATTTCCCCAGAGCCCCAAATCCTTTATGCGCACAATGAAACAATGAAAAATCTTGCCTATGTATGTATGAGCTGAGATATTGTTCTTTTTCTTTCCCTTATTGTTAATAATATTTATGGCTCTTTGTAAAGCACTTATAAATGAACACATTAATGGCGCATTTATTTATTTAATGATGTGCTTCAGTGCAACCAGGTAATAACAGTACTTACCTTCTACACAGCACATAAGTAATAACTGTGTTTCATGTACTAATTTCAGCAAGCTATCCAACATTCCTATAAAATGGCTCAATATTACTATACCCATATTGCAGAAGAGGAACTGAGACTAGGAGAACAGGTTTTTTTTATATATCTAAGGTCACTTAGTGGGTGTGTGACTGGGGTGAAGCTTGACCTGGGGCTGCTCATAGCAAGAAGCCCTTCCCCTACTCTAGCCACAATCTTACTAGTTTAGGCACATCATTCCATTACTTCTCAGGGCACTCTGGGTTTTTGCATACGTACCCTCATCATTTGTGCTATCTGCCCATCCCAGATTGAACACCATACCATATCACCTTACCTCACGTCAAATATAATGCCTTTCAATGCAATCAGTTCATGCATTCAAGTGTTAGGAAATCTGGTAAATGTGCATGAATATGTGAACTAGCCATAAGCCCACTCCATTTCCCCTTAAGATGTTAAGCTTGCTGGACAGTGAGCTTTGCAGGAAGGATTGTACTCTATCGCTGATGTTCAAAATAATTTATTGAAATATAATCTTCTTCTGAGAGAGAACAAAAGAATTTCAGGATGCTCATTTCAAACCCCGGCATCACGTGACTGCCCAAGATTGAGAGCTTGGAGAACCAGAGTTTTTCAGCCTCCATTTCCACAACGAAAGGAAAACAATAAGTCACAGAACACAATAGGGCAAGAACATTCCTGCTATGCACCTACCTCATTTCCTGAGGGAACCGAGGAGAAGGGTTTAATCTCTTGTGAGCTATTCGTCTTCTCTGTCTCCACTCCTTGGCTAGAATATACTTCTCTGATTTCTTGCTGTATTTTAACAGAGGAAGCTGATTCTTCATGCCTTGCATGCTGCCCTCCAAATACACTGAACCATCAATAGCATCTGTCACTTTGGGACAAAGTAATCAGGGTGAAACTATTTTTCCCTCTCCAACAGGCAACTGAAAGGGATTGGCATGACAGAAACCACTGCTGATGTGTCACATAATCTCTGCAACATTGTAGCAATTCTCTCCTGGGTAATACAATGATCCACTTCCTTTCATAATGTGAAATCTTTTCCACCAATGCAAAAAAATTTTTTAAGCTTCCCAACTTCTTTGCTTTATCTTTAGTTTTAGCAGTTTCTAAATATATAAGGCCGTGAAGCCTAGGATGCAGGAAGCTCAGTTAATAGTGTTTCTGCAAATCAAGAATTTTTTTTTTAATTGTAGACTAGCTGGTCCTTACCCGGCGTTGCCTGGGAATTTATTCATTCCAAGCTTCTATTAGACAGGAAAAGGAATGAATTCTATCTATGCTGATGGGGGCTGAATGTGGACTTAAACGGCATCAGGAGCGTCACTATTCATCTCAGCAACCCTGAAAACTATAGACTCGACACTAATATCAGTCATTTTTGATTATTTTTACATGGCACCCCCTTCCCACCCCCACCCCTAGGGGTGCTAGGGGTGTCTTATCCCCACAGTATTTCTAGAAGTGGGATGAGTTTTGAAATCTGAAATCAAATGGGGTCCTCTACGCCACCATCAGCGTGCTGCGGATATGCTATTTCCAAGCACTGTATCTGGCACCCCTTCTCACCCCCCCCATGCCGAGGGGGGCTGAATGTGGACTTAAACCCCAAAAACTATGGATTTGACACTAATATCGACAGTTTCCTATTACTTTTACAGGTCACACACCCTCACCCCTAGGGGTGCTAGGGGTGTCTTACCCCCGCAGTATTTCTTTCAAGATCGTAAGGCATATATGCACCAAGTTTGGTGTAAATCGCTCCAGGCGTTCCAGAGTTATGCTGGAACACACACACACACACACACACACACACACACAAGTTTATATAGAGAGATAAAAGAATAATGTCATTAAAAAAAACCTGTCTTTCTCACCAAATGTGACCCAAGGTGGCTTACCATGAAAACAAAGCACATGCAACCAATAAGAACAAAATCAAATCAAACCAATTAAGAGCGCAATCCTAAACTGGAGTTAGGCTGGCATAAACTAAGGCAACAAAGTTTGGGCAGCACAAGGGCCACCATAAAGCATTCGTAGTCTACTCTCGGAGGATGGCTCACGTCTGTGTGCTGGCCTCTCTGACTCCGAGAGTGGTTCAAACATACTTGACGGTGTCCCTTGTGCTGGCCAAACTTTGCTGGCTTGGCTTTACTGGCTACTCAGTTTAGGATTGCACCCTAAAAGGAAATTGATCATTGAAGGCACAATCGAAGAGCGCCCTAGGGTCAATGCAAGTGGCAGGCAGCAGCTTTGGCTCTGTGGTGGTGACAGAAGCTGGAGGTGCGCCACGCTTGCACCAGTCGAGTTTAGCTGGCGCAGAGGCAATTCTGGGTGTGGGGAGGGAGAGGGGGAGGAACTTTGTGGTCGGAGGATGGGCCAGGAGGCGAGGTGGCTTGGCTAGGGGGTGGATCCTAATGGCCTATCCAAGCCCCCATCCCTGGCTCCGATTCGAGCTGCACGGGGAACTCTGTTCTGTGCCAGTTATATAGTCTTATATTATCTCTCTCCTAGGTATGGCTGGCACCTACCTTGAGGCAAGGGTGTGAACATGCCCTTGCCCTGTGGAGGCTCCAGCACAGTCCCAAGCTGCACTGGATACTACATAGGCCCACCATCCTCTGCTGTTCCAGTGCAGTTTAGGATTTCTTTGTCTTTTTTTAAGATTAGGTTTTTGTCACCCACCTCCCTGAGACTGAAGTAACTTTAGCAGTGCTTGAAGCGCTGACAACTTTCCCAGCAGCTGGCTCCTGTCAGTTGCCATTTTTTTCTTTACAATATGCCAGGAAGTGACACTACAACCCATACAATCTCTTCCTGGTACGTCTAAAAAAGAGATAAAGCCACACTGGTGGAGGGATGTAGGGCTGTCATGGAGTTCTCCTAAGGAAATGGGAACTTTTGTTTCCTTACCCTTGGGCAAGACTCTGCTGCCCAAATGGGTCTCCTCAGATCTGTGCCAGCCATTCTGCTCTCAGACTTAAGGAGAGAAGGGGGAAAGGGGACAGGATTCTTGTGCTGCCAGGATCCACCCCCTCCCTCCCTAACAAACGCTCCCCTTGCCCTCCCTGCCCCTTCCGCCAACATACCAGTGCTGATGGTGGGTGGGTTCCCTGCTAGTGCATGCAAATGGGCATAGCCATGTGCACTGGTGGCCTTGTTGCAGAGTGTCACTGTGGCACTTCTGCCAGCAGAATGCGTGTTCTGCTGATGGATCTGTCACTTGGCTGTTCATATCCTTGTGTTTCCACTGAGAGGGACTGGTGTGCCTATGGCCGCCTTGTGAGCTTGTGACAGACGTAAAATGTGAATCAAATAAGTCCAGATGTAAGTAAGTCTCTGAGCCATCATGTTACACTAGTTTTGAAGAGTTTAACAGCCCACTCCAAAGGAAAGCAGTAGTGCCGATGTAGCCCCCGCTGCATCCCACTGGGAAAGTTTTGTCTGTTTATGGTCTCATCAGGGTAAGGGTACACCCCTTTTTTCTGGGGTAAGCCCAGCCCTCACAACGGGTTAGATCTCAGATCTGCAACAGCGATATTGCTGGCGCAAGTCTGACAGCTCAATCCTATACCCCTGTTTTGCCAGCGCTACACTCTTACGCCGGCCAAACACTGTCGCAAACATGCTGTAAAGCGCATCAGCGTCAGCAGTACAGCAATGGACCAGTGCAAGTAGCAGTGCCCATGCTTGGGCACTGCTGCAACTGCCAGCAGCGCCGGCCTTATGCCGGTTGAGTGTCAGCGGGGTGCGATCGGCTCGGGGCCTCGCCAAGGGCATTCCAGAGGCATGCCGGGGGCATAACTGGGCAGCGCAGTGGGCGGAGATGGGGGTTGTGATGCAGGATGGCCATAGTGCCAAATCCTAAACCCCATCCTCAGAATTGGTGGCCCCAATTTGGGCCGCTCTTGCACAAGTGCGCCAGGTGCAGATCCGAACAAGCCCATTGGGAAAACTTCCCCTTGGCCTGCACTTCGCTGCTGCTGCCTCCTAATGGGCTTCAGGATACAGCCCTGTTATGTCCGCCTTACTATCTCGGCTTTACTTTGGATTGGGCTGCCCATTACTTCATGTAGGCAGATTTGGCCCTAAAAGGCATAGAATATGGCATGTGCTGGTTCTGCTGATATTGTTCATCTCCCAGGCCCAATCTGCCCACTCCTGCCCCATCTCCTCCCAATCACACCCTTCCCCACCCTTCCTCCGCCCCTGCAATGTTACATGGTTCAGCAGCCATCCTTGCCTGTATGCTTGTGTGCAGCCTTAGGTCTTGCATTGCTGGTTACTAACGTGGTTGCAAAGCACATTCCAGTGTGTTCCACCAGTGCATCCTTTGCACAAATTATTGACAAATAACACTTCTTCAGCACCTTTGTACATCTCTAGTCATTGCCTTTGCTATGGACTTATGAGAACTGAATCCATTTGATACTTATGAAGTTAGAATAGGTGTCATGTGGAACAGTATGAAGCGTGGGTAAAAGGGGACGTTTCCTGAGATCTGAAAATTGCAGGCGTTCATTGCTTTGAAAGAACACTGGCTTGACGCAAAAAATCTGTATGACAGTTTTTCCAAATTGTGCAATTGCCCTTTTATTCTGCCCCACGTTCTTTGAGAATGTTAAAAAGTGGTATTGTTGTCAAGAAAATTAATTCAGAATAGGAACTCTCTATTTTCTTTAAAACACTTCCTACTCAGAAGATCTGTTGTCAGAATTTTTTTCTTCCTTAATAATCATATAAAGCACCTTTAATAACTGCTGTAAAGACTTTAAATGTATTATCTCAATTATCCTCACAATAACCTTGTAAGGTAGCTCAGTATTTTTCTGTTACAGATTGGCATGGGAGGAGGAGGCTAGAGATCTGAAAGCCTGTGTAGTGATTTACATATGTATATGTCTGATTCAACATGTCTGTTCAACAATATTGATTTGCATGTATTTTGTTCAACAAGACTTAAAGATCAGCTGAAAATAGTATTTGTTATTATCTTTAGTATGAACTCCTGTTGCATTCATGTTGGTATCATTGGCAGTTGCAAAATTCATTTGAAAAACTCACTGGGTAGTTTTAAGCTTTCAGCTGTGGGTAGAGTCTGGTACACATAATATAGTCTTTTAGTCAAATGAATTTGACTATGGCTGCAATCCTAAACAAACTTCCCTCTGAGTGAACACAACAGGGCTTACATCTCAACAGACATGTATAGGATTGTGCTGTAAGTAATGGCATAAATGAGGCCAGGAAAACAGTGATTCATTAAAGTTTATGAACATTAGTCAAATCCAGTCTCCGAGCATTCCATAGCATGCAAGTGCACCAACAGAGAACATGCTGCATGCTAGTGGGGATGACCTTAATGCCAATAAGAGATAAATAAAAACCTCTTGGTAGACTGCCTTGTCAGCAGTGGGACTTGTTGGACACAGGCCAGCTACGTAGCTCGAGTTAAGGAGAGGATAGAGGAAGCAAAAGGGAGGATAGCATCTCATGTGAAGATCCCTCCCTCCCCCCACACTGCTCCCAGTTCCTCCCTCCAACAGCCAACCTACCTGCTCTGTCAGGGCATCCAAGCCATTCTGGTGCATGCAGGAAGCCTCTGGCCTTTTCCACCCGTGGCTCCATCACACATGAAAGCAGTGCAACATTTGCACATTTGCTTGGTTTTTTACAACAGTGGATTGGAAGATCTAGTGCCATACAAAACCCATACAATCGGGCCATTAGTTAACGTTTGCAGGCAGAGTGCCAAAAATTGGCTCAAAGAAGATTTTTTTTTGGCATTCCAGTTCAGCCTCTCAAATGAATCATAAAAGTTGAGAGTGCCTTTGCACATTCATGGTGATCAGAACGGAGCACTTGGGAGCCCCTCAATCCAAAGACCCCTCCCATGATAGTCTTTAAAGTATATATATTTCTTGCATTTCAAAAATGTATTTGAAGGTATTCTACAAATGCTGATAATAGTATTATAGACTAACCTTTCAAATGCATCCAACCATCTAATGGCCTGGATCAAGCTTATTATTGGGTGCTTGTATCAAAGTGACAAGCAATGAAATTGCAGAGGCAGTAATGCTGTCAGCCTAAACCCAAATGAGATGATTGGGCAAAGTCACTGCTCTCTGAGATAAATTGTTCAGGTTTTTTCCTCCCTTTTGCATAGTCAGGTGCAATACTTAAACTATGTGCACTGGAGTAGTCCCATTGGACTGAGTGGAACAACTGAGCATTATGTATTTTGAGGATTAGAGTTCCAGGAATGGAATACTCTATCAGCTTGCATTCAGGAGGGAATTTTCTGATCTAAAGTACCAGAAAACCTCTTTGATGTGCCAAAGCCTTGTTGGTAAGACATTACCTGAAGTGACTAAAATATTTGCATTGTTAATGAATCTGGTTAGTCTGTAAGATCAGTTTTATAAGCTACTTTAAATCAGTGGGCTACTACTTCTTCCGCTTTTCAGTTCTCTGAGAAGGTTTGGAGCCAACCCTTGTCAGGTTTGACAGAGTGAATTTTATTTCAGCAATGCAGGCATGACCAACCCTCCTGACCCACAGTGCCCAGCTGGACCTCTCTCAAGTCTTGGAAAATTCTAGAACTATTTTTGCATATGTTAAATTGATTTCATTGGAATGTTCTCTGGAAGCATTCACAGTCCAGATAGTTTGTTATCCTTGTGATGTAGTGAATAGTGTAAGACTAACCCAAGGGTATCTGGCTCTACTCCTTGCTCAGACATACAGTAAGTATTTGTTCAGTGTTGCTCTGAGGATAATATGCGATTTTAAGCTATTAGGGAAGACAAATGTGTTTTTAACCAGTAAAAAACAGATAAACTCCCCCGCAGATCACGTACAGTGGGGATGCAGGAGAATTCACGTCCCAAATTATATGAATTCCCTTGCCCTGGCTATATTAAATAAGGAGAAAAGCATCCATTGGCACTCATGAACATTCTTGTCTCTTGCTAAATAGGAGCTATAGCAGTGGCATCCCTATGGTGGGGCGGAGCTCTAAGTTTTGTAAGGTGCCTTACCTTGCCGTGGAAATTGCGCCTTTCCCGTGCCACTTTAGCCAATCCTCAGGGGAAAAGCAACGTCTTGGTGTTGCTTATTGGCTACAGTGGCAAGGGAGAGGAGCGATTTACACAGGAGGGTAAGGCTCCTTGCAAAACTTAGAGCTCTGCCACCACCACCCCTGTAGCCACTGAGCTATGGTGTTATGGGCACCTTCCTAAACACGTGTACTGATCTGACTCCATTTTGGATCTTATCCTGGGAGTTGTTGCTCTGCAAAGAGGTGGGGTTACACACGTGACCCTCAGGAGATAATGCTAATTCCAGGGCTATTAAGAGTTGGTACCAATGACATCTGGAAGTCTCCTTTCCCCTCAGGGTCTTGCAATGCAAATTTGGGTTTCCTAATAAAATCACACTTTGAACCAAAAAAAAACTCACAGAAAAAGCATGGTTGTTGTCACTTGTGCAAAATATCTGGTGTGTCAATCCTATCCACACTTACCTGGGAGTATGACTAATAGACTTACGTCTGAATAGACAAACATGAGCTCTGAATAATTTTGGGAGAATCTAAAGGACTTTATATAAAATTAGTGATATTTTTCAAAATTCTGACAAATTGAACTTCAGAACTTATTTTCATATCCAACAGAATAAACAAAATTGTTGTGAACTCTTTGAATCTATTTCAGCAGTTCCCAAATTGTGGATTCATAGCCCACCAGTGGGTCACAAACCAATTATTGGTGGGTCATGAAACTGACAAGGCAGATTAGGCTATGTGAATCAAGGGTTAAATAACCTGCTACTTGGGGGGGGGGGAAGCAGTGCTGCCCAATCATTATTACAGCGACAGTGACTTGAGTGGCTGGTAAAGTGAAACTTTCTTTTTAGGTGGATCCCTGTGCTAAGAAAGTTTAGAAACCACTGATCTATTTGTTTAAAATGTTTCTCAGTCTTGGACTGTTCTTTGAACACCCAAGAACACTTCAACCTTACAAATGAAATTCATACTTGTCTAGAAATTTACTGTATTCTTCGGTGAAATACACCTGGCAAGACGGCGGCATTGTGTTGCATTGTCCAGCATTTTATCAGAAGCAGATTATATAATTGGATAGGCAATTTCCTTACCTGTTCTGCTCATCAAATGATTGCACTTCTGACTGTTGATTTAGATGGGAATTTGAAATAAATAATGGATGTTTGGTCGTTTATAGACTGCTGTGACATACCAGCTCATGCCCTCACTTCAGTCTTTCTACACTGATCCTTCCATTTTTTTTCTGCACCACATTTCCACTGCATAGCACAATAATACAGTTTAGCCAGGAAAGGTAATTGCAACAGCCTTTTCATTCACATGTAATATTAAAATCAAAAACCTTCATTAACTCAGGGCACGATCCTAACATGCCCTTTGTCTGACACATGTGAATATGCAGTATATTCACATGTACTGAACAGCACATTTGTGTCAATGTGGATGGCGCTGGGATGGCACGGGGAGTTGTGCTGACTCAGACATGCTGCAAGCCACCCAAATAAGCTGCTTCCGTGCTGGTCAAATTCAGCCAGCATGGGGGCTCCATGAGGGGGGGAAGCAGGGGGGGCAGAACAGGGTAGAGGGAGGGTGACGAGTGGGTGGATGTGTGGGTGGTCCAGCCCACGGAGGGGGGAGGAGCATGGATCTGGCCATTCAGTCAGATCCGAACCCTCGTTCTCAGGCCAGGCTGGCCTGATCCAGCCAGTCAGATTTGCGCCAGCAATTTTGCTGGTGCAGATTTGAGCAGCCCCACAGAACTGGCTGGAGCTTATCCTGGCGTAAGGCAAAAATATCCCTACTTTGAGGTGAGCTCCAGCAGCCTCTTACACTCCACTGGTTTCAGTGCAGGTCTGCCTGTTCCAGCACAACGTAGGATTGAGCTACCGGTACCATTATTCTGAAAGGATGAAGTGGGTCACCTAGGCAGGCTGTAAACTGCCCCCACCTCTGCTTTTCTCCTTGAGGGGTAAAAGATATAGAGTCTGTATTCCCCCCCCCCGCATTTGTATGAAAGCTACTGAATGAATGTGTGTGCAATGTTGAATTAAAGAACGGCTGGCATAAAGCAATATGGACCCCACCCTCGCAGGTCTGCTGCTCAACCTGGTGTTACCTAGACCTTGCCTCTGCACTGGCTATTTAGCCAGCGCAGAGTTGAGGGCCTGTGTGTCAGGCTGCATGGCAACATGGAGGATAAGATTGGGTGGCAAGGTCTCCACCAGTCCCAACTTCCGCTCCACACCCACCCAGGAACGCCCTCCTGCCCTGCCCAAAAAGTGCACACTGGCAACGGTATCACATACCGCTCAAAAGCTTGTGTTGCTGCCTCTGGGCAGTGTGGGACAAGCGTTGGGTTGGTAGTGGCTTACTGCCGGCACTGGAAGTGCATTACGGGCAGTATGCTCACACCGCCTGTGCAAGGGTCCATAGGATTGGGCCCTTAAATCTTTAACAGCCCAATCCTATCCTTTCCAACCCCCCATTGGTGCAGCTGTTCAAAAAATGGGTGTGCTATATCCAGTGGGGAGGAGAGAATCAACATCCCACTTTACAGTGGATCTCCTTGGACCTGCACCAGCTTTTTCACTGGTGCAAATCTGAGAAAAGAAAGTGGGTTGGGAGGCTGCCCATGGAGGGGATAGGATCTGGCATGTGCCATTGCCCCCAGATCTGCCCCACAGCCTCACTGCCCCTCCATGCCCCTTTTGCCCCTCTCTATCCCCATTTCACCTTCCCCTCACCCTCTCATCTCCCCCACTGTTTTACCTGCTCTGGCAGGTGGCCAGAAATCTGTCGATGAACATGGGAAGGCTCCGGCCTTCCTGCTGGTGCTCCAGCAGTCTTTTATGGCTGCTTTGCAAGAGTCACCACCTGTGGAACATGAATTCTGCTGGCGACCGGGCCCAGTAGGATTGGGCTACCCTGAAAGAGGCCCCACTGAGTTTAATGGGACTGGTAAGTGTGTATAGAACAGGAATGTTTGAGTGTGAAGAGGGGCAGCCCCCATCGTGTTTCTGTGATTGTTTCTATGAGCACCTATGCCTCCGTTTATTACCAAATAAACAGATTCCTTTTTGTTGTGTAATAGTTAAATATCCAAGCACAAACCTTTCATCTTTATGTAAATTACATTATTAACATATTCGTCTCTCTCTCTCCCCCCCCCTCTCTCTCTGTGTGTGTGTGTGTGTGTGTGTGTGTGTGTGTGTGTGACACACATGCACAATTGTTGCATAGGGAAAAAGAAGCAATACTTTGTATTCAGTTTCATTCTACATGAATGTTTTTTTCTTTCTCTATAGCCTCAAGTAACTGGCTCCACATTCAAGCTCCAGGAATTAAAAAATGTGCTTGAAACGCAGCACCTTTAGCACAAGCTGCTTTGGGAGGCAGTAAACCAATTTCCCTTGCCCCTGATTGGTCTCTCGAGGAGCACAGCATGGCTGCAGCCATTTATAGATGCCAAAACTGTCATGACAAAAGCAATTAATATGATAACGAGAGAGTGTGGAATCCAAAACATTGTGTCCCTAGGGGTTTGTCTCATAAGCTATGGAAAACATTAGAAACAGTTACAATCTGCATTTTGTCTTCCAAATGCAGATTTCCTCAAACCCTCATAATTATTTGTCTCTGGAAAATGCAGAAGCTGGCACAGAGCAAAAGCAAAAGCATATCAATTTCACAGGATCTTTGATTATGGTGTGGGGGACAGAGCATTCCCTAAAATTGGGAAAGGATTGTGTTCACACCCAAATATCTATATATTATAGGGATAGCTTTTTTGGCTAGGGTATTCCCTAAAATACAGTTTATGATTAAAGACATACAGAGATACTCTTTACTGAAAGACTGAGCATATGAAGCTGACTGATATTGAAGGCTGAATCCTAACCAACCTTCCAGCATCAGGGTAAAGGCAATGCAGCTCTGAGGTAAGGGAACAAACATTCCCTTACCTTGATGAGGCCTCCGTGACTACTACTATTGCAGAATGTAGAACATGCCCCACTTGCACAGCTCTGTCATACCTGGCTCCGAGTGTGGCCGGGGGTGGGGCAATGTCACCATGCGCCCAGCGCGTTGCCCCACCCCCATGCATCGCCCAGCCACTCCTCCCTGCACCCGGAATTGCTCCATTAAGGAGAGATACAAGCGCAAGGGAGAGTGGGGGGGGAAACATGTGGGTTGTTCTTTGCAGCGGTGCCTTGCTGCTGACCCCGCACATGTCACCCCCACACACCCTCCCTACAGTTCATCTGCTCTCAGTCCATCAGTATTGTGTTGGAGAACACAACTGGCAGAACACATTCTTGCAGAGACTGGCTGTGACTAGAACAGGGTTAGAGAACAAAGGCCTTTGCTAAGTCAGCTATCCAAAATACTTAAACTGGAGATGCTAGAAACTGAATAGCTTCACTGCAGCTTTCTACATACAAAGTATGCATTCTGCTATTGATCTCTGATCCCTCCCTCAAATAGAAATGTGTGTTGCCTGGGCCCAGTGGAACCCAATGCCGGGTGACATCATGGAACAGTGTGGCACCTCCTCTCCCTAGCGTGTGCAAGTTTAGACTCCAAAACATTTTGGCAGGAGAAAACCGCCACTCCACTGGGGGGGGCATGTGCCCCCCAGCTCTGGCTTAGCAATGCCACTGACAGCACAATCCTAGAACTCACGTGGCACTGACGGAACGTTGTTGCATCAGCGCTACGTGCTTAGCGCCAACACGGGGGCGCCAAGCAGCACCCCTGCGTCGGCGCTAAAGCTCTGAAGCCGATGCTACTAGATGCTTGCTGGGGCTTACCTCAGGGCAAGCGCTGAGCTGCTGCTGCCTCCTAACGTGCTTAGCCATGCTCCTAACAGCTGTGCCGGCCTGGCTAGTCCAGCGCAGGTTAGGACTGAGCTGTGAGCGAATGAAATAGTTTTGTTTTAGCTATGTTTGATCAATGTGACAGTGTAGAAAATTATTTTGGCACTGGATCTGTCCTCCATATGTGTGGAACTGAAACCTGAAACAGACACCACCTCTCATTGTATAAACAACTTTCAAACAGCAATTAAGACTTAAGTAGTGTATGTGAGGCAACAGTGGGGTCAAGGCAATCAAACAAGTCCCTAACCTATGTGTGTTCATTGGAAGGTGGAAATAGTTCATGCTTTCCCTACATGTTCAGGAACCTTGAAGAAGCAGGGGTTCCGGAGAGGTTGTAGGCAGCCTTTAGTCACAAAGCCTTAACAAGCCAAAGCTGACTTGGTTGGACTCCTTCTTCTGCCTAACTGGAAGATAAGAAAGGGGTTAAGAAACTGGAAGATAAGAAATGGGAAAATTTGGAGATTCTGTGACAAATGCATTTCCTCTGCAAGTCAAGGAATATATTCCCCAGAAGAAGAGCATACAAACTCAAAGTTTATGTGTATATGTTAGAATTTACAATGACACATTTTATTCATTGAAGTATTTAAATCCCACTTTATAGCCCCCAAGAGGGTCTGAAATGGCTTGTACACAAAAAAAAGTGCTTGGATAAAATAATATTAAAAACTAGAGTCTGAAACAAAAATAACATGGTTTCTGTACAGGACAAGAATCACTCAGATGGCGTTTCCTGCCCACGATTTCCCCCAATCCTCAACATCCTCTAGGCAAGTCCTCCTCCTGCATACTACTGAGGCAAGGCAGTGGAGCTTGCTCAGCCCTGGATGGAAGCAGACTGGCTGGCACAATATTCTAACTCTTGTTGCGTCTTCAGTTTTATTCTCTGCCTCCTGCAAACCCTGCATTATTTTCAGGTGCTGTACTCCTTTTGGCTGGGTATCAAATTAATATGTTGCAACCTCTCATGGGAGAAACATGCATTTTCATGTAAATTCAAACATATCAGCAAGTACAGGTAACAAAGTTATTCCATTCTGTCAGGAAGTTGGAGACTTGTTTAGCCCTTTTTCAAGTGCAGCTGTATCTTGTTCTCCCAGATTGGATCCTGCAATTAATCAGTAGAAATCTAGATTAGTTTTAGAGTAGTCTCTCTAGAATGGTCGTCAGTCCTGGTATCAGTTCTAGGAGGCTGAATCTGAATCCCCTGAGGAGGGATTCTGAGCTTGATACTGTGGGGCTCTTCACATCTCTGGTCCTGGCATTCACCTTGCTTTTTAGGAATATGAAGGCCTGATTTTTAAAGCCGTCCCCTTCCCTTTTTTCAAGCAGAATCCAGTATATGTCAAGCCTGCTTGACATATGCAAAGTCCAGGTCATACATAAACTGTAATCACTAAGCTGACATGAAGGCATTTACCTTTTTTTTTTTAAAAAAAAAATGCTATTTTTTTTATTTCCGTGGTATATTCTAGAACATTATCGATCCAGGAAATCACGTTGGTTTCTTGTTAATTAAATTGTTTTGTAAGAAAAGGTACATGATGGGGAAGAACAGAAGCTGTTTAGGTCTGCTGGGAAAACTACTAATTATGCAGCCTTATAACAGGTACATAAAAATATGCTAATTGATCATTACATTTTAATTATTTATATGAAGTAGATATATGCACACAATAAACGGTTACATTTCCTGACTCTTTGTCATGTCGTAAACATGAACATTAGTAGAGAAGTGAAAACCACCAAAGCAATTTCCTGAAGCTGGGATTCAACTTAACAATATCACTTCCGCACTTATAATTGGTTTTTCCACGGTATATTTGTACTAGCTAAACAGCTATAGAATTCTAAAATTTGACAACAGAGTAGTAATATCAATTATGAAAGGATCCCTTTATTTAGGGAAACTTTGTATGTAATAAATTTTTTCCTTCACTGAGAAAATCTCTGCTGAGGAAAGTGTGTTAACATGATCCCATATGCATATTTTGTTCATAAAGAATCAAATATACAAACTGAGTAGCTGATGCCACTTTTAGGGCAGATTTGCATAGCAAACATTTTTATAATTGTTCACCTATTGTGATTTTTCGCATAGAATCTTGGGAACTCTGGTTTTATGAGAATTCTGATAGACCTCCCTAGTCTTCCACTCAGGACTATAATGCCAAGGGTTTTCTGAAGGACAAGTCCCAACTATTAGGCCAATTAAAATCTGTAGTGTGGATATGATTTGTGAAATGCCTGACATCATGACGCATTAGAACTTTAGGGGGATCAGGATATTTACAATTAAACTTCGTATTGCTAGTGGAATATAAAAATATGCAGAGTCATGGGAAGGTGACAAATTATTTCTGAGATTTTCAGTTGTATCCCTAAATGCAGTGCTTTATTTTCAAGTACACATACATACTCAGTGAAAAGGGCAGCCATTCATTGGCATGGGAAAATAAAAGGGGTTTACTTCAGCCACACAGGAGAGCTAATCCTTTCAACCAGCTGTAAAACCTTCAGTGACTTATTGGTAGCAGTTTACTTTCCTCCATATGGTGAAGTAGGCTCCATTCTGAAATCTTATGGAGCAAGAATTGCGGGTTTGCCTAACTTTTGCAGCTATTCAAATCCAATTCATACTATTTGCTCCCTCAGTTATAAACAGTATGTCTATAGAATTGTATATAGAATTAGGTGTATTAGACACATTAGCCTAATTCAGTGGTTTTCAAACTTTTTGACCGACCACTTTTTAGATGGGCACTTGTGTTGGGACCCACTGGAAGTGATGTCATAACCGGAAGTAACATCATTAAGCAGGAAGTGCCATCATAATAAAATGACACTCCTGGAATGCAAACTGGCATTCTTGGACTGCAACAATTGCACAACCATGAAACAATCTCAACAGAAAGCAAGATTAGGACAAAATATTATGCAAAAGCACTGAACTAAAATTTTTTTAAAAAAACCTCACTTGAAAATTTAAACACTCACAAAAGGAATATAGCAAGAGTAAGGTCTGCAAGCAGCAAGATGGCTGCTCCCAGCTTTCCACAACCAACCTGACATCAGCTCATGACCTGTCAAGTAGGTAGCAACCTACAGTTTGAGAAATACTGGCCTAATCAATACCAAAGGACGGGACACTCTTACACATCATAAGCAGACATTTATGGTTTTGGAAAAGAGCAGTGTAGTAGATACAGTCAATCCTCTGTATCTGGGACCTCCCTATCTGCATATCTGCGAGGGTCAGAATTACTACTTTCCTTGTTATCTGCACCTCAGTCCCTGTTATCCACTATGCAGAGACCTCCCAAAGGCTGCAGAATGGCACATGTGACCAGCAGTGGCCTTTTTAAAATGGCCAACAGAAGCACCCGCCTTAAGGGGACCATGCTGTTTTCAGGTGCCATTCTGTAGATCCCTGCAGTCTGCAGCATTCAGAGATGTTTTTGCACTTCCTGCTGCATTCTGCAGGAATTAAGGGTCTCTGCTGGAGTCTTCTGATGGCATAAGGGATCCCTTACACCTAACCCCATTGATCCCATAGGATCAATGATTTGTTATCTGTGAATTCACTATTTGCCAAGATTTCCAGAAACCTAACCCTATCAGATAATGAGGATTGACTGTTGATTGACAAACTAACTTTTCTTCACAAACTAACTCTTCTTCACAAAAGAGGTCTTGTGGGTTCCAGAATACATCAGTTTGGTCAAAGTCTGCAAACCACTTACTACGTAATAGTCACTGTAAGCCCAGAAAAGTTGGAGATAGGCAGTAGGAAAGTTGATGATCATACTACAGAGTGTTAATGACTGCACTCCTCACCAATTTGTTAATTGTCATGAATGAAACGGCCACCATGTCAATACTGCTCATTCACATGCATGAAACGGGGGGAAATTAGCTAGTGAGAGGTCAAATTCAGCAGTGTGACAATTTTGGATCATTGACGTGGATGAGCGGTGCGAACAACCTCAAATTGCCTCAAATTTAGGCTAACAATAACCATGAGACAGAGCTCTTTCAAAGAAAATAGAGTTGATTAAAGAAATATAGATAACAAGTAAAAGGCACATTTAATTCCAGGTACTTTTTGCTTAGAGAAATGGATTTGCAAACAACGGTATTTGGACAGCAGGAATTAGTTGGAAAATGTGATGTGATGTGTGTGTGTGTGTGTGTGTGTGTGTGTGTGTGTGTGTGTGTGAGAGAGAGAGAGAGAGAGAGAGAGAGAGAGAGCTGTGATGGGGATTCAGAAGGAAGAGAAAAGGGGGAAGATACTACCTATCCTATTCAGCTGGTGGTGGCGGGGGAAGGGGGTGCGAGGTCCTCGTAGGCAACACAGGCAGGGCTGAAAGATTCCAGGATCCAGAAGATGGAGCAAAAAGCAGGCCTTGGCAGGGTCCAAGATGGAGGAGCCTTCCTGACTGGGACAGAAGTCTCCAAAAATGCAGCAGGGGCACTCCAGCTAGTTTCTGAAGTGACCTCTTCCCCTCTAAATTCTTCCTTCCCTCTTCCCCTCTAAATTCTTCCAGAACAGGAGTAGATATACCAATTTGAATAAAGGAAACAAAACATTCCTAGGAAAACAAAGGTGTTTGGAGCTGCTTCTTTAGTTATGCATCAGGAACTTCCTGACTTGATTGGATTGAGTGGCCTCCTGATAACCAATCAAAACATCCCTGTACTGCTGGACAATGCGAGTGTAGCAGGGTGTGTGTTGCTTCAGATTCAGGTTGGGAGACTTCTTGGCAGAGTCTGAAAAGAATTGCGCAGATGAGCCTAGCTCCTGGACAGATTAGGAATTTAATATTTCAGGCAGGACTTGTCCTTGTATACTTCTTTTGTCAGAAACCCAGATTTGCATTGCAAGACCCTGAGGAGAAAGGAGACATACAGATGTCCCTGGCACCAATCCTTAATAGCTTTAATTCCCAGGATGAGACCCAAAACGGAGTCAGACCTATACCCGTGTTTGGGAAGATTGTGTGTCCACAACATTGGTCATCATTGTGTATATGTATGTTTTGAATGCCTTTTGTACCATGAGAGAATGTACCATAGGTCATCAAGAACCATTCACAGTGCTTTCCTCGTAGTGGTCACGTGCATCATCTTGTTGCATGTTACTGCCTCTGAACTGGAGGCTGTGTGAAGAAGCCTCCTTAAAGTACCCATCTGTCACCCATATGACCATCTATTTCCTTTGTATCATAGTATTTTAGTCTCCCAAACTATATTAATAAAAAGACACAAAATTCATTGTTCCCCCTTTAGATAGAATGTAGACTTGTACTATTCTATCAAAGACAAGTATGTAATTAGGATGTTAATTTCCTTTCCAAGGTAAAAGGAATAGAGTTTCTTGAGACAGTGATATAATTGTGTTACTGTTCCAAAGCAGCAAAAGTTCTAAATGTAATATATTACAGTGAAAAATGGTTTCTGCAACTGAATCACAAATCAAGGCTGGGTTTTGTGCAGAAGTAATATGTGAGGAGACAATGATGGAGGAAGATCAACCCATAGTATGACTGTAAATAGTGTTGGCCTTAAAGCTATGCCTGATCAGGGTCTGAGATTTGACAAAAGAATGTGGATGAGCTTCATGGGTAATTCATGCCTCTAAAAATGGGAATGAGTTGCTAAAGAGATCTCTCCGGCAGTTGCGTCCCTGGCCCAGGGCCTGGTCCACGGAATGCTGCCACCCACGGCGGCCTCCCCCCACTCACCAGGAGCCTCCGTAACCTTGTGCAATATCCACAGGCCCTCCAAAATTATTCTGAAGGTTTTGGAATGTGTTTAAACATTACTTCCAGTTTTCATCGGAAAAATGGAAGTACTATTTAAATGCCTTCCAAATGTTTCCGAACACTTTTGCAGGGCTGTGGACATCATGGCCTGCCTTGTCTGCCATGGCACTCAGGACCATGTAGCCCCCTGGACCTTCTTATCAAGTGTGCCGCTACTCTATGGCATGTTTGGAATGGGGAAAGCCATCAGAGCCTGAAGCAGGTGACAGATCTCACCCATCCCGTATCTAAGGGGTGGGTGGGGCAGATGTAATCAGTATGTGTGCATAAGACCTGGGGGAATAGCAGTTTGCATTTCTTGAAACAAACTGAGGGTTTGGACCATTCTCAGAGTCAGGAAGGATGGCGCACGTCTGCATGCAGAATCAGATCGGTTGTTACATGACACCTCCTTCTATGACCAGTGCAAGGAGCTGGGAAATAATTTAGGGAATGCATGTGGCAAACTACTATAGGCTAAATGGAGAGACCACAGAATAGATGCTCTTTTAAAAATACAGGGCCAAATCATTGTTGTCCACTGCAGATGCATAATTTGCAATTGGCTTAACTGCATTATTTTCCCCCTTTGAAAGCAATACTTTCCTTAGTCAAAAGCAGCAGTAAAATACAGATCTGATCATTATGCCTGCATCATTTATTGCACTGGGGATTTAACTATGCAAGTTCTTGCCCATTTAAATTCTTGTTCTGGAAGGTTTTGTGTATGTGTGTGTGGTGGGGACGCGGTGGCGCAGCAGGTTAATTCGCTGTTGCTGGGCTTTCCAACCGGAAGGTTGGGAGTTCAAGACTGCACGACGGAGTGAGCTCCCATTGCTTGTCCCAGCTCCTGCCAACCTAGCAGTTCGAAAGCACCTAAATTTAAGTAGAGAAATAGGGACCACTTTGGTGGGAAGGTAACAGCGTTCCGTGCGCTACGGCGTAGAGTCATGCCGGCCACATGACCACGGAAGCTTGTCCTCGGACAAAACGCCGGCTCTACAGGCTTTGAAACGGAGATGAGCACCGCCCCCTACAGTCGGTCACGACTAGACCATTCGGTCGTGGGGAAACCTTTACCTTATGTGGTGGGGAGGTTCACAGATCCTGTGATAATTTTCTCAAACTTGCTGTCTGTTTAGTATTGCTCTGTAACAGTGGATAGGTGGGTTTTTATTTCAGGAAATCACTAATATTCAAAGCTTCCCAATTCTATACCATAACCACACTGCTTGTGGCATGCCCCTTTCTCAATCAAAGAATGAATTAAGTAAGGCTTACACAATAAGAGCGCAATCCTCAGCTGGAGTTAGGCCAGCACAGTTAAGCCAGCGAAGTTTGGCAGGCACAAGGGCCACTGTAAAGAAAGTTTGGACCACTCTCGGAGTCAGAGGCCAGCACACAGAAGTGCATCACCCTCCCTGACTCTGACAGCACAATCCTATTGCACCCATTGTGTCGATGCTACGTCATAGCGTCAACAGAAGAGGTGGAGTGTCAACACGGGGGTTCCAATTGGCACCCCCATGTTGGTGCTTGAGCAATGGGACTGGCGCTGCAGGAAGTGCCGGTCCCGCTGCACTCGCGCTGAGCCTCTCTTATGTCAGCTGAAGCCAGCCAGCGCAAGGGAGGCTCTGCGCAGAGGCGGCCGCGGGAGGGAGATTGTGGGTGGGGGGAAGGTAGGATGTGGGCGGGCTTGGGAGGCGGCCGTGTGGCCATATGATTCAAGTCGCGCAGTCTCCTCGGATCTGTGCCTGCTATTTAGCAGGTGCAGATCCGAGGAGTGCATAGGGGAGGTTGGAGTGTCCCCTATGGTAAGGGAACGAATGCTCCCTTGCCACGGGGAGGCTTCAGCCTCTCCTAAGCAGCTCTGGATGTGGCGCTGGCCTGTTGGCCTTGCCATTCCAGTGCTGCTTAGGATTGCACTCTTAGAGTGGTCCAAACATGCTTTATGGTGGCCCTTTTGCCAGCCGAACTATGCTGACCTAACTATGCCAGTCTAACTCCAGGTTAGGATTGCATCTTCAGTTCTGTACTGTTGAGATCCACTTGTGTAGAGAATGGATTTGAAAACTTCCAGCAGTCAAGGTCTAAATATGTAGCTGATAAAAATCTACCATCAAAATCAGTTGTGCATATTAAGAGTTATGGATAAGAGAATTGAAGTATGAACAGTATGACTGCTGGATCGGCTATTATTAGGAACCAGAAGTCCAATAAAATACATCACACAGTTTTTTCACTCTGCAGAATTTTTGTAATGTGCAGTCTGAACAACTGATGTGTATGAGTTGCATTGCTTTTCACATATTCAGTGTCCTTAGGACAAATTGTATACCTTGGGTACTGGGAACATAGTACTGAACACAACCTTGTTGCATCTTTGATAGATAATAAGGATTTAGGCTGCATTAACCATAAACTACAGGAGACCACTTCTGTGCTTGATGTAATGTAAAATCTGCATGCACCTCATGCACCTGGTAAGGTGCCAGTAATTGTTGATGTGCTGTGTCATGTCCCTGTCAGCTGCTCCCCCCACTCCAGGCATCGACAGATGACATAATGGTGAACACAACCAAGCACGGCTAAGAGACAGGAAAACGGAACAAAGACCCTTCCTTTATCGAGTATCACACCCCCTTCCCTATGCCGCCGAGTCCCCCCCTCCCCAAAATGCCCAACTAAAAACTTCACCCCTCAGGTGGATGTCCCTCAAAGTTCAACAGAAGAGTCCTGCCTCAAAGCCCAACTAAATGTCTGGCCCCAAGGGCCCAAGCGGCTAACGAAAAGTGCAAGCAGCAAAAAGAGGGGCTCTCAGCTCATCCCCGCTGCCAACTTAAAGTCACTGCCTTACTGTGTTGCTCTGGCAGGTAGCCGTCTCCCAGCTGTCCCAGCTTCCATGTCTGGATTACCGCTCGCTTTCCCTGATGACTGCTGAGGTAGAGGAGAAGGGGGGGTCAGTGGGGTGGCTCTCTCTGAGGCTCCTCAGACCCACAGGCTGGTCTGGCGACAGTCACGGGCCGTCCGTCTGTCGCGTCCCCCCGCTGGCGGGAGCGTCCTGCCTCCACCCGGTGGCATCGCCCTCCGCCTGCTATTTCCCCTGTGTAGACCTCCCTCTCCTCGGGTTTAGCAGCTCCTTTTATCGCCGCCACATCATCGCTACCCATTGCAGCTGCGTTCCTCAGATTGTCGGCAGCTGGTCCGCACTCCCATGCCAGCGTTTCCCGGCCTCTTCCCTCCCTCCTTGCCACGCACCTCGTGCCCACGACCATCGGAGCCTGACATGCTGTTTGGACAAAGTAGACATAATTTGTATGTGACTAATGCCCCAAGGTTTCAGATAACAGCTGAAAACAAAGAAACCTTTTTAGGAAAAAAAAAATTCCCTAATAGCCTAATCCAGTGGTTCCCAAAGTCTCTGGGAGTTTGGGAGCCATCGTAAGTCATGCGGGGGAGGGTAGAAGGCAGCAGCACGATCCTTATCAGTTGTATCGCTGGGCTCTGGGGGTTGCAGGGAGCTTTGAGGGGGCTCCGCAGGGCTCACCAAGTATCAGAATACTAAAAAATAGCTATTGAGACCCACTTGCAGTTTGCGATAATGAAACCGGTAGTGGGTCGCAATAGCTATTTTTCAGTATTCCAACTTTTAGGGAGTCTTGTAGAGGCATATTCAGAGCTGCCCGCATCCCCCAGAGCCCTGCCCTGTGACTGGTGTGTATATTGCAGCCCATTACCCCTGTCAGCAATGCGATCCTGGGGATCACATTGCTGCCTTCCACTCTCCCCGCCCCTTAAGGGTCAGAGCTTCTCTGGCTGGGGTGTTGCGATTCCCCTGTTTGATAACCTCTGGCTTAATCCTAGCCCCACCATGCAGCCATGCTGATAGAGCCCACAGTGAATGCAATGGTGGGGGTGGGCAATCAGATAGCCAGCAAGAGGTAAGTAAAAATATGTTTACTTACCTACTGGTAGGTGGCCTGGTTGCCAATAGGTCTTCTTGTAACCACACCAGCGACTTTGCTGCCACACATCTGAGGAAAGGCACATTAGGCTGGAAAAACAGAATCCTGGTGCAAACTATGTTGCTGCTGAAAACCACCCCCTACAGCCCCTGCTCATCCATTCTAACTCCAAAGAAAAGGAATCCGGGATAGGGCTGTACAACTGGCAGGGCTATGAACAGAGAAGCTAATTTGACTTTTAGTGGCTGGCACTATTAGGGCAGCGCACAGAATTAGGCCTAACCTCACAGAAGCCCCCACTGAGATTCTCTAGGGTTTGTGTGCCGTGTGCCTCCACATACTTAGGCATTTTACTAGCAATTTTATATGCAGTGATATTGAGGTAAAACCTCTGCTAGTCTCTGCTGAATACTGCTTACAGCTCAGGAAACAACAGGGTCAACACAAGGAGATAATACAGCACAGTTTGACAGGCAGTTATACCAGGAACCAAGGCTTTCTTTCTTGGGAGAAATAGCCTTAAAAGACCCCAAGGGAATGTTACTCCTTGAACAAAAAAATCAATTGTTCTACCAAAGAGTGGTAAAGTATTACACAACTTGCCCACTGAGGTTGCTTGGGCTTAGCTACATGTCATGCAATTTCAGAGGTATGCTTAAGGAAAGAATTGCAAAAGACTTCTGTGAGATTTGAGCCAGCTGTGAATTTGTCAAGAGGCCAGGCAGAAGGGATCATTTACAGTTACTGTAATACCAGCAAGACCCCAGAAAATTGGGCAGAAGCTGACAACTGGATGACAGGGACTTTGGCTGCCGTTTACTATCCCCAATACATATTTATGTGATTTTTTGGAATCTGAACAGTATACTTTGCTTGCACAGGAAAGAAATCCAAATGAACTTGTCACAGACGATAGACAACAATTTGTCAGGAGGGTCTACATATTCTTTTCGAAGAAGAATCACTTCCGCCAATTTGCAACCTGCCAACATTACCCTCATATGTAAGGTGAAGAGGACAGGATATAATATCCCCATGTGCCAGAAAACCAGACAACCTTTTCTAGATTGTCTGGGTTGGGGAATAATTTGGCAAAAAATAGACCACCACAGGATTGCCCAGTTGTCTAAGTTACAGCAGTTGGAGTAGAAAGCGTAAAAAGCTCAGAAACTGAGTTCCTTGGTAGTGTTCTTTTAAGGCTGAAAAGGGATTCCTCCATGAGAAGATTGGTAACTGTGGACAAGTTCCTTTAAAATAAATGTTTGTTCTTACTGATCTTCAGTGATAAAAGATTCATATTTATGAGAAAGAAAGAAAAAGAGAGAAATCCTGTTTCTGCAAGAACAAGAAATCAAGATTCTTCACTAAGGAAAATTGAATTTGGTGACCTGTATGTACTGCAAAAAATAAATGCTTTTGTTTTGCACAGTTCGTTCTATTGCTGCTAATCATGTCCATGTACACTGTTAAAGCTCCAACCCCTGCCCACTGCAAATGATGTTTGGTTGGATTGCTCTGAGACTCTCACAACCATTGTCCATATGTTCAAGCCTATCTCTGTTGCATTAAGCAGTGGCGTAGCCAGGTTATTTGACACCCAGCGCCCATAAATTTTTGACACCCCATATGACAAAATTATTTATTTATTTATTTATATTTTTCACATTTTAAAACCCCCTTCCTCCAAGGAGCTCTGGGTGGAATGCATGGTTCCTCCCCTTCTTTTGTCCCCATAATAACCTAGGTGAGGCTCAGAGATTATGATACAAGTAGATGATCCATTATCAGGACATCCAAAATCCAGACTATTCCAAAATCCAAGATTGTCTTTGTACATTTTTTAAACTTTCCATAGAAAGAAGGTCTTGTGCTCATTCCCAGAGTGTAGTATCTTCATTCTATCAAAAGTTATGACAGTATATAACATGATCGTATTATTCCTTAAAACCACAATTTTCACTATTTATGTCCCTACCCCTCCTGAGGGCACCATCCAGTGCACCCCCCATAGCCTGCAATGCTACTACCTTAAGGACTACAAGGGGGGGGAGAGAGAGAGAGAGAGAGATTCCCAAAATGAATGGCGGGTGGAGCAGGTTGCATAAAAGTTCAGGCATACTCCCAGTGTTGTAGCTAGGCCTACCCAGACCCAGTAGTCTGTATACATTGAGATTGTCCACAATGTCCCCAAATTTGATCTAGCAAACAGGGATTTTCATGATAGATGTGCAGAGCCTGGGCGAAGTCACCATGCCCCCAGTGCAGTGATGTCATGCACCCACTACGCACCACTACGCGAGTACCGGTTCCTAGAAGTTGAGCTGGCCCCGCCCACTCGAAGCTGGCCCCATCGGCTGGTTGGCTCAGCAGCTGCGCATGCGTACTGCACGCCCGCAGCCGTTGCCTGCACTTTCTGTGAGGAGGCAGGCAGGCAGGCAGTGTGGTGGTGGTGTCAGCAGCGGAGCGAGAGGACCAGAGGCGGCAGCAGAGGCAGCAGCAGCAGCAGCAGCGAGGGAGACCCAGGAATAAGGCAGCAAGCATGAGAAGGTAGGCTGCCTGGGGCTCCCGCTCCCTCCAGCCACGCAGATCCAGCGTCCCGGTTCCTCCTGCAGCCTCCCCCCAGCCCCAGCCCCCATGTGGTCTGTTTTTGGTCGCCCGTTCCCCCTCCTGCTCCTTGCCAGCTCCTTGCATTTAACATTAAAGTTAAATGGCTCCCTGTCCCAAAAGGGCTCACAATCTAGTACAGTCTAGCCTGCTATTTAACCAGGGAACAGTTAAAGCAAACTATGTCTATACACATCTCTAGAAAGCAAAGCAATAGAAGTTAAATCAACACTAACCACAAGCTGAAGTTATTACAAACATGATCACCTCCATGGCAACAATCATGACCTCACTTCCGGCTAAGACCTCACTTCCTGTCATGACATCAGTTCTGACTATGACCTCACTTCCTGCCACAACATCACTTCCAGCTTATGATGTCACTTCCAGTGGGCGGACCCCAACAAGTGCCAATCAAAAGTGAGTACCTGTTCTTAAATCATTTGGATGACATCACTGCCCCAGTGCTACCTGGTCACAGCTTCCTGCATCCGAAAGTGCTCCATTTAGGAGCAGTCAGAGCACAAGGGAGGGTGGGGGCTAAAAACTGTGTGTGCTGTGCCCAACTTCAGCCAACTTTGCTCGCCTCCATCTGCAGCACCCTCCCTATGCCTCTATAGATGTGGAAGGTTTACTCAGGAGACAAACACACCAAGGTCTGCTGAAGATTAAAATTATGAAAAACACTGTCATGAAGAGTTTAATAAAGCAGCCTACTTTGAAGATCAAATCTGCATAATAATGGAGGAGACGGACCCTAGCATGTTCACAAAATACACGGAAAAGGTACTCTTAGCATAAACATTGCAATGGAGTCAGCAGGTGTGGCAATGTTGAGGATACATTAAATGCATCAGGGCTCACTGAGCCCTTCAGCATGGGCGGTACAAGAGTACCACCCACACTGGTGTCACAAAATGTGCCGTAAGGCATGTGCAACGTGGACAGTCTTGCTGCCTAAGCTGCAGCACCACCAACCACTTGCCACCCAGAGGTGGCAAAACAACACCAGCGACACGTAATGTTACCCCCCTCTGACGTTGTGAGGATGTGGGGCAGGAGGAATTCCTGGGTGGGGGAAGGGCAGAATGGGGGTAAAACTGGCTGATTCCCGACCTCCGTGTAGTGCCACACATCACTATATGGAGGCTCTCACTTCTGCGCTGGTTAAATAGCTGGTGCAGAGGCTAATAGATCATTCACCCGCCCATGCCCTCACCCGCCATGCCCTCAGGCCCATGCCCTGAAAGGGGACAGATGGCTACCACTGCTCACTCAGATTGGGCTGCCCGTGTGTAGTTATAAACTTACATTTACTTTACAATTTGCCTTGGGACCACAGCACAGAACTTGACTATGCTGTTTGCCCACTGAAAACTGTCTCTGCAAAGAGGCCATTTAACTCTTAAAGTGTCATTTGGTAGAGTGGCACTTTTTGGATTAAATAGCGGCTTCAGAGAAGACATTTTCAGTGAGAAAACTGCAAGGAGGCAAAAGGTTAAATTCATTTGCTCTGTGTTGTCCATGTGGGTTTTTGGTAAAGGAGCCACTTCACCTGAATTGTAAGGATATCCCAAACCTCTAAATCATTCATCCTATTTATCTTTTTTGCATCCTACTGCACCTAACTTAGCTGAGCCTAAATCATTGCAAAAGCATTCAAGTCTGCTTTAAAACAGACTGACATGAGTGTCAGAGTAAAGAACTGCATTGATATTACACAGCTTGAACAGGAAGAAAATGGAGGAGCTGCAAATTGCAGAAGTATTTCTTTTTTAGTGTAAAATCCAGAGCTTTGCAAAGCCCTTGTAGTTCCCATTTTCAAAGTTTACTACAACTGAGACACAAGCTCGGATGAGGAATTATTTAGCTGGGACCATTGCAACTGGGTGATACTTTAGCAAGTGGAGTAATGATTTGCGTCTACAGAAGAAGAAAAATTAATATTGCGATCTATCGCCAAAGTCTTATTACTTTATTATAACTCTTGCCATTTCATTTTTATTATGTGCCCAGGGCTACCACTAAAATATGCTAGCTCCAAAATTTACACTACTACCAAATTGCTCCCCATTTATGTACCATTCCCTAGTGCATTACATTTGTGTAGCAAACCCACTGGAGATCCATTCATACAGGAGGAAGAAAAAAAGTTCTACAGACTGCTTTTTTTTCTAAATCACTTCTCTTTGTTTTATATCTTTCTATCATGCATATCTATAATCAAATGACTGGCTAATTTTTTTTCAGTTATACTTCTTTAACGTCAATGATTGCATGAGTATCAAACTGGCAATGAGATACAATTGGTTTTCAGGACTAGCTCTAGGGTGATTTCACCGATTTGACTGAGGGCACAATCCTAGTCAGGAGTTAGGCTGGCACAGTTAGGCCAGCTATGTTTGGCTGGCAGAAGGGACACCGTAAAGCATGTTTGGACCACTCTCAGAGTCAGGAAAGATGTCCAAACTCACTTTACAGTGTCCCTTGTGCTGAGCCGGCCTACTATACTCCAGGTTAGAATTACGCTCTGAATCATGCCCCGCGCATGAATTGCCCACTGCCACAGCCAGTGCCTTGCTTATTTCAGCTTGTTGGCTGTCATACCCATCTATTTGGCCCAAAATGGGCCTCCCAGAAGCAGTTGGTGGTGACATCATCACACAACCACCGCCTAATTCTAGGTGGTGCCATCGGCCCTGTACTGAGTGCACTTGCTGTTTATCCAGGTGAGTGGGGAAGTCTGTGGGATGGGGGTCTGGTGACATATGGTGTTACATTGGGGCCTGTAGCTCCTGAGTTGGCCCTGTTTGTTTTAATTAGATATGCTTTTGAACTATGGTGTTGGAGAAGACTCTTGAGAGTCCCCTGGACTGCAAGGAGATCCAATCGGTCAATCCTCCAGGAAGTCAAGCCTGATTGCTCCCTGGAAGGACAAATCCTAAAGCTGAAGCTCCAATACTTTGGCCACCTCATGAGAAGAGAGGACTCTTTAGAAAAGACCCTCATGCTGGGAAAGATTGAAGGCAAAAGGAGAAGGGGGTGGCAGAGGATGAGATGGTTAGATAGTGTCACCGAAGCAATGACCATGAAATTGGGTGAACTCCGGAAGCTAGTGGAGGACAGGGAGGCCTGGCGTGCTGTGGTCCATGGGGTCGCGAAGAGTCGGACACAACTTAGCGATTGAACAACAACAAGACTTATATCGTAAGTAATTGACAGCACAGTCTTGCTAATTATTTAAATGCTATGCATTATTAAGTACTCTCATTTGATTAACTAGCTTTTTAATACTCTCAAAAAAACTGCTTGGCTATTCTTTTGGGGACAAATTAAATGCTTACCAAATTAAACTGTGAGCCCCTAGCACTGTGGTCCAAAAACAAACCATGGTTATACCAAATTTAGTAAATGTTCACCAAATGTAGTAAATGTTCACCAAATATATAACATGCCATTTACACAACAATACTATTATTTAGCTAGCAGAATTATATGCCCCAAATGCAGGGGTTCGGGTTAGGATTAGGGTTATATTATGAAAATTTACTATTTTGGGGAGACAAACACATTTTTTAACTGTCAAATACTTTATGAAAATGACGAGAACTCAGTATGTGGTTATCACTTTAGGATTATTAGGTGGTCTAAAATTTGGTGAACATTTATTACTTTGGGGAAACGAAAGTTTTTTTGTTTTTTTTTAGGAACATTTTCATTAAATTTGGTGATCTTAAACATGAGCCATTCTTTTTTCCAGTTCCATTCTGATCACACTTGCTACACCTCCATTTTCTGGCCCCATTCATGGCTCAGTGTTCACTTTTTTGGCACTCTTTTTGTGTGATGGGCAGACAAGTGTACTTTCAGGTCGTTTTATTCCAGTTTTATTTTATGACATAAAAGAGAGCATTGGCTGTAGGAATCAATAAAACAAATACATTAAAATGGAATGAATTAATAAAAGGGGTCAGTATCATGTTCAAAATCAAGCTGGTTTCTGGAAATATTTCTCCTACAGTCATTACAGGAAATAGCAAAGAAGATCAGCGAAAATATACTTTGGCATGGTGATCAGACCTCTGGTTGCACTTTCTCTCTGACCAGGGCAGCAAATGTAGGTAATTGAATGAGACAGGTTTTCCAGCAAACGTCCAGGAAATAGTCTGAAGGTAACTTTTGTCAAAACCTCCTCCAAACATTCATAGGATGTGGTGACTATTCATTTCTTATATTTAAGAAAGGCCCACTCTCTGACATCGCCAAAGCACATGGGAGCTGCTCATGGTTCAGAAGCTCTTAAGTGACTAGGAAAAAAACTAAAGGGCACCTGGGACTTTGCCATTTTCGCCTCTGTGTTTGAATACAAGAGACAAGAGAAGGAAGACATAAAAAACTACAGACCTATATCATTACTGAATACAAAATATTCACAGCAATTTTAGCAGAAAGAATACTTCCTGATAGTTAAAGAAAAACCCAAAACATACTTGCATAAAGCTAGTACGTCAGGGAGAAGGCTAAGCTAGAATGCTTCCCTGCCTCATGTGCTTCTTTTCTATGATTCAGGACATATTAATGCATTGGTCTTCAACCTTTTTCATGCCATGACCCCAATATATTCATAAATAAATAAAGCACGAGACTGGAGGCCCCACTGTCAATACTAATCTGTCCCCAGACCCTATCCGCCCATCCCCACCACCGCCCTCTCCCCACTCCCAGCATGGTTCACTGTAACTAAGTATTCTTATTAGAGAGTACAGAATAAGTTACCCAGAAGCCTGGCATTAATGAAAGCAATTTTAGCACCATTTCTAAAAACCTGAGCAGGGCTGGGACACAATCTCCTGGTACCTGAAGGGGTATAGTAAATGCCTCCTCATTTATCTGATGGTGCTCTAGTCTTCCACCTTTTTCATTCCCGTAAGTTGCTCCGACCCCATAATTGAGGCTTTATGATCCCATTCGGATCTTGACTTCAAGGTGGAAGAACACTGAATGCATTCAAATCTCTGATTCTTCACCTGCTGTCTAAAATGGTTCAGCCCTATAATGCACTTTGATGCATGTATACTTGGAACACAAAGTACACAAATCCAAGTGTGTATAACAGGGCTTAGCCCCAGAAAAGTCTGCACACCATTGCTGTTCTAGGAACTTAGATTCATATTATTTGTCTGCATGCAAATGCTGGGTAATTCCAAACTATGCCCTTGGGCAGAGGTTTTCAAATCTTGGGGAGAGTTTGAGCCACTGTAAGTGTTTGCAGGGGAGAGTGGAAAGCAGCAATGCGATCTCTGTAATTGTGTCACTGCTTGGGGAGACTTGGGCTGTGATTTACTTACCATTCGCAGCACTAGGCTGGGGGGGGAAGCATTGGGACCCCTGTGAAAGTCTCCGCAGAGCTTCCCCAATGTTGTAATACCAAAAAAAGCTATTATGACCCACTTCTTGGTTACGATCCAAGTTACAATGTGCACTGCAGATGTGGAGTTAGTGGAAGTCTTCTTGTCACACTTCCTAGTTATGAAATTGTAATGAGAATGCTGTGAGAATGAAAATGTCCCATCCAATTCCAGTTAAATGCAATGTATTGTGGAAGAACACTAGGCCTGGATGAAGATGTGCATTGTCAACAACAGAACAGACACTTCCAGAAAATTTAATAGGGTCTGGATTTCACCTGCTTGCTACAATCAGGTTACTAGATACAAACTGGGACGGAGTGCTCTTACCTTTAAGCATTTTAAATTGCATTTTAAAGTACATTGGAGACTTGGGGAGCCCTGTGGAGGCTTTGCAGGGCTCCCCGCACCCCTGGGAGTCCGGCATTATCTTCAAGTAATTTTTAAAAGCCCCCTTCTGTGCAGGCAGCAGCACAATCCTGGGAATCGCATTGCTGCTTTCCCCCTCTCCCCATCCCTTAAAGGAGGACAGGGCAGTACTCCATAGCCAGTTTGAAGAGCATGGATCTTATCTATAGGTTTGAATGCTTAGCATGGTTTAAGGAAGACATATGCTTGCTTGGCTTCACTGGTAAGAACAAAAATGAAAGTAGTAGGGCGGCATCAGGGGCCACGGAGTACAGTGGATATCTGAATCCACGTATACTGGATCCACTGATATGGGGGGATGCCTGTAATATTAACTTGCCGCAGGTCTTAACAATTCCAAGGCACTTCTCCCTTTTAGTGTGTGCACCTATCATGGAGGAGCTTCTCCCCCTCTGGCAATATCATTCCAGGTCCAACCTGAGGTCTCTTCCTGACAATGCCAGCTTTTGCATGTCAACCCCTGGAAACGGAGTTGAGGCAATCAAATCCTTCTGCCTACTCCAAGCCAGACAGCCTTTTAGATAGTCTTCACCATTCAAGCCTGAAGGGCTGCCTGTGGTGTGTGTGTGTGTGTATGTGTGGGGGAAGCAGAGTAGGATGTTTTTTTTATTCTTTGCCTAACTGATCTTGATGGGGAACAGTACTCCTGATTGAATCTGGTGTGGTGCTAGCCAGGGCAGCCACATGTATTGTGCAGGACAGGGAGTAAGAGTAGGTATTACAGATAGAGTAGGTAAGAGTAGCTTATCCCTTAGGTAAGCTAGGGTCTGTGAGAGAATCAGAACCAAACTCAGGAGGCTGTCTGGCTCAGGGATTGCAAGCCAGGCTTCAAAGGTGAAGGCCTATCTGAATGACTCAGATACCCCCCCTGCCCCCAAGTTGACTTCAATTTTAATTGAAAATTAAGTGAGAAATACTTTGTTTCCTGGGCAATCAGTTGGGTAAGTATCCTTGCTGCTTAAGTCCTGCTACCAGGAGGTTTACTTCAAGGTTACTAGGATAGGAGGATTCTTCTCTGACTCATGGATTTGTGTTTTGCAAGCACAGTGGTGATGAAAACTTTCTGGACTCTTTGCTACTTGGGACTACATCCCCACATTACACCTTCTAAGCAGCATTGAAAGAATTTACCTGTTCAATTTACCTGGTTGGTGGTGGGGAGTAACCTTTTTTTTCTAGTTTTCTTTTAAGGCATTCAACACAAGTCTGTTCTCAATTTGTGACCCAATTACAATTTAAATTGGGGGAGGGGAGAGTTCGTGATATACAAACATCAATTTCTATGACCATTTTGACTGGGAAAAGTGTGTTATGTGTGGTGGTGGGGAGGGTTGTACTTCATGATTTAGACACATACATTGTCCAAGGATAGCTGTTTAATGATGTAACACAATGATCTTGCTATGTCTTGAACTGAAATTCAACAGTGGCCATACTGGAAAAACTTTATTTTGGCAATTAATGGCAATTAATTAGAAATGCTAAAGGGACTTTGATACCAGTCATATGAACCTATGACATTAACTGCCTTAGGCCACTGAACCAATTACTGTGCTTGAATTTTAAAAAGTGCCTATAATAATTTTATGGTGGCCAATAGCTTGCATGGCTAGAAAGGTTAGCCAATAAAAGAAATCTCATTGCTCGTTTCAAAAGCAACTCTGGTAAGACAGAAAAGATTCATGTACGCAGTTGGGTTTTTCCGTCCTCAAACATCTGGATGTCAAGCTCTATGTGTGCACTTATACAAAAAGGCAGTATATAATAACAGTAACACCAATGCAAGTTGTTTTAACTATCGTTTTAGATTTCATTGTGCTGTTTGGAAAATTGTCTTGAAGCTAGGAAAGCTGGTATATAAATACTTTAAACTAAGTATGTCTGCAGCACAGAAATAGGAATCCAGAGAGGGAACAGGAGGGAAGATTCTAGTATTCATGACTGTGCAGTCATGCTGAGAGAGGCAGACAATGCTCAGGTGATGGAGGTTCTATTCCCTACCAGTTCCTTTTGTCATGGCCTCAAATCTTACCACCTCTCATATATTTGAATTTCAATGTATGTCTCTCACAGCCCAAGTCTATATTGATGCTGCTCTGGAGGCGCAGCAAGAATGGCACAATGATAGCAGAGTGCCTACTGTATAAAAATCCCTCCAGCTTACAGGCAGGGAAGGAACAACACCAGAGCCCAGACAATGCCACACTGATGCAGCCCTCCTAGCATCCATGGAAACCCCAACACAGCTCATCATCCATGGAGTGGTGGCTTGATGACAGTGTGATATCAGCCCACATTCAAGGAGCCAATCCGTGCATCTGTCTAGCTACCCAATGCTGGTGGTCAGAGGAGCACCCCCAGAGTGAATTAAGCAGGGTGTGGGGGCAGACAGGTTCAGGTACAATGAGTGGCCACTGCTGGATGATGCCTCCTTCACTGCTAATTGGCCTTCACCTCATTTATCATAATAAGCAAAATATTCTGTAAAAAAAAACCAAACTAAACTATTTTAATTTTCAAGTTGAAGACAACTACACTGGTACATACATTATTGTGTGACATGAATTTTGGATTTCTTTTGGCGGGGCAGCATTCAGAAGCATCAGTCCTAGCCTTTTTCAGATCCTTGGATGTGTTTTTTCACACCATCAAGTTAATATAAAGATTGGGTTTCAGTGTAAGCTGCACAAAATATTTTGCTGCAAAATATTTTAAAATGGAGATAACTTTAAAATATCAGCAGAGCTTATCAGTAGTCCTGGAAAAGAAACATCCTTCATAGTTTTGATTTCTGAATTGGGCATTCAGACGAACTGTGCACAATATGTCGAGCATCCCGTTGTGAGGGTCATTGGGTGACACTGCTAGCAGATTTTCATAGAAAACATGAGGATCAGAGTCCAGCTGAACAACTGCAGCCAGAACGGGACCAGACTGTGAAAGATCCGTCTGAATGTTGTTTGTTCTTGAAAGATTAGAACGTCTGTTATTGTAAAAACTTCCTCAGGGGGTTAGAGCAGGGGTCTCCAAAACTTTTCACCAGAGGGTGAAAATACCTGGTATAGAGTTGAGGGCCAGGAATATACATAAATTTAAATATAAAATTACATAAGAGATGGAATTAGATGAATGCCAATAGACTGAGGCTGCCAACAGCACCTTGTGTTGTTGCTGGTGCTGTTGGGCCAACGCTACCAGTAGTGTTGGCCCAAGGGCGCTGGCTGCACTGCTCCTGCACCAGCTGAGTTTGGGTGGCACAAGAGCGGTTCTGGGTGGGGGAGAGCAGGAGGGAGGGACAAACTGTGCGGGGGGTGAACAGGCTAGGAGGCGAACCGGCCTGGGGAGGAGGATGGAGCTGGGATGTGGCCCCAGTTTGGGCTGCACAGTTTGCTCGGAGCCGAGTTCAGCTGGCGCAAGAGTGGTTCCGGATGGGAGGAAGGAGGGTGGACTGAGTGTGAGGTGGGCAGGCTGGGAGGCGTGCCGGTCCAGGGAGGAGGTTGGTGGTGGGCTGCAGCCCTGATTCAGTTGTGCAGCTTGCTCGGAGTTGGCCCAAGCACTGGGGCAGTGGGCAGCTGGTACCATTCGTGCCTACAAATGTGCCCTTGCCCCAGGGATGCTCCAGTGGCTATCCCCTAAATATCCCCTTACCCTGAGGAGACCTCTGGCCTTACCTACACCGGATCCAGTGGAAGCCAAGCAGACCCACTACACCAGTGCAGGTTAGGCTTGTGAGTCCTACCCAACTGTGGGTGTGAGGACACTCTCAGGAACTGTTCCCAGGCCCAGATCATGTCACAGCCCACTCAGGCACAACTTCCCCCATGCTGATGCATCTGCACCTGCACTAGCTGCACCATGTGGGGAAAGTTAGTAGGCAGAAGGTCTTCCTTAGGTAAGGGGAGATTTATCCCCTTGCCCTGGAGTAAGCCCCAGCTGCTGCTATGGGGCAACTTGGGTCTGCATGAGTGCAATAGCTGGTGTTGGTTTGTGTTGTCCTGTGCTGACAGACTGGGCCTGGGAAAGGGATTAGGATGTGGCACATGTTGGCTTACTGGGCATGATCCAGCCACACCTGACCCGGTCACTGCCCTCCGCTGCTCTGTTCTGCCCCTCCCTGCCCTTCCTTTGATGGTCAGTGTGGAATCTGCAGTGTCCAGCATGTGCTGCCCCTTCTACCAGCATGCGGCTCCCCGCTGGCACCAGCAACTGCTATGCTGTCACAAAGTGCATTACAGCACTTTTGTGATGGTTAACATGGGCATAGTGTGCGCTGTACCTGGTGTGTATGCTGGCTAGGATTGAGCCCTCTGCCAACAAGGGGCACAAAGCATGTTAGGAGCTTCTGGTGAATGTACCTCTTCTAGTAAAATTAACCTTTTGTAGTTCACCTGTAGAGAAAAGAAAGAAAATCTTCAATTCCTCTGTTACCACAAAACATTGGCACTATCTTGTGTGCTCCTGAACTGAAACAGTTTCCCAATGACTAACTACAATGAAATTCTGACAGCTGTTGGTGTTTAGTAAAGATAGAGGCAGACTCTCTCCTTTAGTTCAAGAAACAAACAACAGAGAAGGAAAAGATAAAACGAACAAAATGAAAGTTGATGTCTGTAATGACACCGGTATATTATGAAGTCTGGTCTAAGGTTCCCTTTTCACCTGTGCACTCTTGTTTTTTTTTCCCTGTTCAAGAAAGAAATCAAAGCCCTAAACTATGAAAAATGTTTCTTTTCCAGGACTACTGATAAGCTCTGCTGATATTTTAAAGTTATCTCCGTTTTGAAATATTTTGCAGCAAAACGACAACTTTCAATGAATAGATAATAGTTTCCAGTGAAAACCCAGCATCCTTGGGTAATGCATTGCTGACAGGATTCAAGTGTAGGGTAAAAAAATTGAATTCTATACGAGATTTTACTGCTATTAATTTTTTTAAGACTAAAAAACGTACAGCTTGGCTTTGATAAAATATAAAGATACTTGGTCTCTTTCCCAAGAACGAGGAAAGCGCTTTCCCTGAAAGCACTTGAAATCCCTCTAGGTTGCGTGCATACTGTGGTTCTATGAGCGATGGGGTGTTTTGTCCTCTCTCCATTGCTTTTTTCCGCCTTGGCTTTGATTCTGAGGACAACACTCTCTTTTCATCTTAGCATGGCTGTGGCTTTGCATAAATCTCTCTAAAGATCTCACACCAGCTAGGCAATGTTGCAGCAAGAAGGGGAAGTTTCCTTATGTCTGTATAATTTTCCTTGTGTAAATCTGGCATTGACCTCAGGCGATTTCATTGAATCTCCCTTTTCTTCCGAGGCCTTGACCACTAAATTTTCCTCGTGAATTATTGCAGCTATAACACCTTTTGCAGTAAATTGCTTCCTTTTTTGTCAGTTCTGTTTGCGCACAAGTCTTGTTTTGTTTTGCAGCAAAGCAGCCATTTGCCAGGGAGAGGGGGGAACCAGGCTGGAACAGACTGGTTGACAAATATTTTAGCACCAAAATGTAAAGAAAATGCAATCTGATCAGAAGAATGCTGGCACGTGCATGTGCACTGGCAAGTTAGCCCTGCCCAGCCTTGTGGAGCTGGGCAGAGACTTTTCAGTTGATTGACTGGGCCACTTCACAGGGGTGGGAGGGGCATATGCTGCTGGGATGCAAGAGCTCCTTGCCTGCAATTCGTTCCAGCTGTCTTTCAGTCTGAGATTAACTGGTCACTCTCTGAGGGCCAGGTACAATTTTTTGTACTCACCTGATTGGTCCTCTAACACAGTGATTTGCCTTGGCAAACTTCCCCAAAGTTCTTTATTCACTTACTTTATTTTGTTCACTTTCATAGGTATTGTGCAAGGTGGGCAGGTAGGCAGCACGTTCATCGTCCACTCTAAGTAGGGTTACCAGATCCAAACTGGGACAGAGCACCTACACCGTCTATAAGAGAGAATTTGAGCAGGCACAACCTGGGTTTTCACTGGAAACTATTATCTATTCATTGAGCATGGAAGGGGTTCAAAAGCTGCACCTGCCCAAATTCCCTCTTCTAAACGATGGTTAAAGGTATAGGTGCTCTGTCCCAGTTTGAATCTGGTAACCTCAACTCTAAGGTTAGCACAACCAAGGAGCAAGCCAGGACTGCTCTGATGTTCTTGACCAGCTCAGTGAGCCAGCAATGGCTATTGCAAGGCTTAGCCTGAGAACCCGCACCATCCAGCTGCCTCGGCCCTTCAGGGTTGGCAGTGATTGGCTTGTTCAGTCAGTAATTGAGCATTGCCACATGTTATGCCTGTTTAACATCCGGGGAGGCCGACAGGTTAGCACTGTTTTCCTCACCTTAGCTCCCCACACAGGTTGGGTAGTGGTTTTGCCCTGCTGCAGCTGTTAGTCTTAATGTTTATAAACTGGCCCAGTTTAATTCCAAGCCTGTGCCCAGTGTTTCATTTGGCAGTATGAGGGTAAGGTAAAGGTAAAGGTTTCCCCACGACCGAATGGTCTAGTCGTGACCGACTGTAGGGGGCGGTGCTCATCTCCGTTTCAAAGCCTGTGAGCCGGCGTTTTTGTCCGATCATGGTGGCCAGCATGATTCTACGCCGTAGCGCATGGATGAGGGTAAATCATGGCAAAACCTGAAATAAGCTAAATAGAATGGATGATATAATCAAAGCCAAAGCATTGGTTCAAATGTAGTTATAACCTCATAGAGCATTGTCTTTGGATAAACTGATTACTTGATGCAAGTTTTGGATTTCCACCAGTTCACATTACTGATTCATTGCTGCAACCAAAATTTATCACCCTAAGAATACTTGCCAGAATGCAAATCTATGCATTCTCACATAGCTGAATCAAAAAAGATATACACTGAACACCATCAATATGTATTAGGAATATTGTGTACCCTTACAGTTCTGGTCACCTCATCTCAAAATGGATATTGTAGATTCAGAATTAAAAACAAACAAACCAAAGATCAAAAGTTTGGGCCATATTGTATACAAGAAAAGACTAAAGGCTTTTGAGTTTTTTTAGTTAGAAAAAAAGCAGTTGCAGAGTGGGATAAAAATAATAGACATTCATAAAAGTGTGCATGTTGCAGAGATAGCAGAGATGATATTTTATCATGTTATCATCATCATAATAGAACACAAGGTGATCCAGTACAATTGATGAGCAGCTGATTCAGGTCATTTAAAGTAATTAATAACAGAGTGAATCAGCTGCTCATCATTTGTACTGGATAACCTTGTGTTCTATTATTATTATTATTATTATTATTATTATTATTATTATTATTATTATTAT
>JAJKFI010000034.1:1124990-1136914 GCA_029204185.1 Lerista edwardsae
ATTATTATTATTATTATTATTATTATTATTATTATTATTATTATTATAACATGGGGAAGTGCATTTCTGTCCCTTGGGCATTGGTTTAGCTGTGCCTCAGGGTTCCATTTTGGCTAGAATAAATAAAATAAATAAATTTTGTTTATTTTTATTTATTTAAAAAGGTTTTTACCCTGCCTTTTTCTCCAGTGAGAGGAGATGTTCTTTAGCATCTACATGTAGTCTTTGGGAGAAGTCACCTGCAGGTGTGGGCTGAACTGACACTAACACCTCTCATTTCCAGCTGAGGTTTCCAATGTGGCAATGGATGTCTTTAATCAGAGTTTTGTTGGCGTTCTGCTCTGTATGAAGAAAAACTAGCCCAATTCAGGCAAGCCACTGCTGGTTGGTAACTCTCCTATCCCAGATGGTGGTAAAAAAAATTTTTTTACACCTAATTGGCTGTTGGTGTGAACTTTTTTTGTCTGCCTCAAACGGCCCTTAATAAGGTGTGGCCAGCGTAGCTAAACTGGCAAGTCTAGTGTGAGGCAGGTAGTAGGTATAGGAATTTGGTGTCTACTCTTCAGTAAGCAAGAGTCAGAAGAGGAACCAGTCCCATTCCTCAGGCTTAAACTGGGATGTCCATCTCAAAGGTTGTCTAGTTTGGAGTAGGCAGATAAATTTGGCATTCTTGTCCCCCTTTCCAGGCACTGAAAAGCTGGGTTACCAAGTGACAACATCAGGTTAGAGCCAGGCTAGTTTCTTCAGGGGGTATTGACTGATTAGCTGTCTCCTCCAGATTAAGCGCCCACACTTAAGGGGGAAGAAGTTTTGAAGGAGAACAGCCCACACTTAAGTGGGGAGGAGATAGGACTGGCTGCAGTTGTACTGTAAATTGATCAATTGTTATAGAGCAGCAGGCACCAATCCCCAGCCCATGGACCAGATCCAGCTCTTTCAACAGTGTTCCCTATTCTGTGTGGTACTTACCTTTCTGTGCTCCTGCTGCTCATCTTGTCAGCTGATGTCTTCAGAAAGTCGCAACAGGCGGCACCAAATGAAACTTTCTGACCTATGTGCAGACTTAGTGCATTTGGCAGATCCAGGCCCTCTCAGTGATGGCATCATAGTTGTGGAACTCACTCCCTGAGGAAGCCCATCAAGCCCTTTTTCTTCATTTACCTTCAGGTGCCTACTGAAGATAGTTTGAGAAAGATGTGTACTCTTGCTCACTGACAGCCCAATCCTATGGGTTTTATATGCTAGCAGAACATGTGCTCTTGTGGCATAAACAGCTTTTCAGCTGCCACAAGCATAACAGAGGGGTAGGCAGAGCATGGAGGTGATGGGGCAAGAAGGTGGGTGGATCAGTCCAGAATGGGAGCAGGCTCAGTGGCATTGGCGCCTGCCAAATCATAATCCCCCTTCCTTCTCTGATCTGCCTTTATGAGTCAATATGGTCTGTGCCAGCTATATTAGCCCATGGCATCAGACTTACCCCAGGGCAAGGGAAAAAATAGTCCCATATCCCATGATTCCCAAACTCACCATGGTCATGGTGCTCTTCCGCGCAGTGCCACATGTGAGATCTCGCAAGAATTGCACAAGATCTCAGCCTTGCCAAGATGGCGGTGCCTGGAAGAGCCAGTAAGTAGAGATTGTTGGGGATATCCTGTGGGGCCCCTGTGTGCAGCGGGTCACTGTAGAAAAGTTTCCACGTGGGTAGAAAGTTTGGAAAATTACTGCTTTAGCAATGCATAGGCTCAAGTCTTTTATAAAATAAGTTTGCAGACTAACTAGAGACTTTAATGTGAGTGGCCAATTATGGAACAAGTCAACTTAAAAACAGTAACAAAACATTCAAGCAGACATAGCTTTGGTCTGGTTGGCACGTACCTCAAGTCAATTACATTTTTCTCTTATACAGAATAAAATCTCAAATTAAATCACAGATGTGATGTATAAAATCCAAATTTCATTAGATCTCCAAAGATAAAAAAAATGTCTTATGAATTTATGGAATGAATTCAATTGCTTTTATCCAATTAAATGACATCAAAGAGATGCTTTTGAGTTTCAGTAGCTGCCTTTTTTAAAAAACAAGCTTTGTTTGATCTCAGTGTAGGAAATCTTGGATCCCTCTTTCTAACATGACAGCAAAACTCTGAAGGATTTCCTTTACCATTTTTAATGTGCTGAAGATGTCATCTCTCTGTTTAAAAAAAGCATGCGGGGATATTGGCGTCACTTTTTCTTTCCCCATCCTTTTGAGGAGCATCATTAATAGGATGAGATACAAGTACTCTTGAGAAATTGCCTTAGAACATTTTTGCATAACATCTACTTTAGACATGCAATGTGTATACAGTGTTTTTTAGGCTGGAGAATGGTATGAATGCAACTTCCTCCTTTTCCTAATTATAGTTGTTTTAAGAATGTCTTCAGATAAGACTGAACAAACTGGTTAATATATGGGTCAAAATTTTAAGCATTTCTTAGGTCAGAATAATGCTGAAGTCATTGGAGCTACTCTGAAGTGTATGGCTTTAAAATTTCAGGCTTAACAAACTGTAACAAGCTGTAACAAACAAGTCACTGTAGTTTATTTTGTGAATGCAGTTGAATTGGAAATCTGTGTTATCTTTGCTTTATAGTTCAGTCTGGAAAAGATTTTTTTTAACAGAAAGATAACCCCACTAGGAACAAAACTGTTGTGTTTAATTGTCCCCCAAGCACCCAGAATCTATCATGAAACACACTATACAATGTAGCATTGTTTCCCAGTGGGGTTTCCCAATCCCAGCCGATGAATGTGTGGAACATATCACACCAAAAGTGTCTTATGTTATGCAGTGAGCTTCCCTGAGCATTGGGGCCGGAAGGGAGGGTGAGGTGGGAAAGAAACAGGAATCAGAAGAGACACCGGGACATTATTTGCAGTGGCAATCATATTAACATCTAGTTCTGTCCTTAATCTCATCCCAAAATGATGTAATATGAAATGAAATATGAAATGAATTACTACATAAATTGTTTTTACTCTGCTTCTCCTGCCCTCTCCCATCTATATTTAGATTGTAGGCCTGCCACATCAGGGGACTATCTTCTTCAATGACTCTATGAAGTGCCATGATAATTGACAAATGCAAAATCTAAAAATAACTACCGTCACAACAATACAGTACTTTAGGTTTGGGTCCAAACCATAGGAATTGTCAAGTTTCTGAAGGAAAGGAGTGTGACTCCAGAAATATGTCTGCAAAAGACTCACAAAACCTTCGCTCTGCCTAGCCCACATGTATTTTCACACCAGGGCATACCTCTACCCATGAGCCATCAGACTCTGAAAAATAACCACCCACATCTATATGGGAATAACCACCCACATCTGTATATCTAGCCTTTTGATGCTAGCCATCATTTGCTCCAGCAGCAGCTGATCTCACTTGACTAGACAAATATAGCTGCTGCTGGAGCAAATGGAAAAACGTTCCTTTAAAACAGGGATAGGCAACCATCAGCTATACATGAGCTACTTTTGAAAATGTGGAAAAGCTGAAGAGCAATGTGGGTGGGGTGCTCCCTTACCCCGCCCTCGTCGAAAGCATGGTGATGTGTAAACTGAAAGCAATTTTTTGTATGTATCTGTTTGCATTGTATTTGTTTTTTCCCTAACGGAAGACAACAGAATGGCCGTTGGCGCCTTCGGGCGCTAACGGCCCCCTTGGCCCCACCTCCCAGGGGACCAGCAGGCCGTGGCAAGCAGCCATTGGCTGGAAGGGGCCACCGGGAGGGCGGCAAGTGAGCAGCACGAGCGTCCCTCGCGCTGCCTTGCCAGAGCATTCCCAGACGGCGAAACCCGCCCGCCCGCCCAGTTACTAGTCTGAGATTAGCTGGTCGCTCTTCGAGGGCCGGGTAGGAATTTTTTGCTGCTCCCCTGATTGGCTGCGGAGGAGCAGTTTTTTCGCCTACCCCAGACTGGTACAGGGCCAGTTAGCAGGTGGTTGGGTCTTAGTGATAGCCTTGGCCACTGGCATGAAAGGTGCGGGGTAAGGGCAAGCAACATCAGGCAGCTCACGGTGTCCATGCCAGGGCAGCAAGGTCATGGGGGGATCTCGGCAGCTCCAGTGATGCCCGCTCGGCTCTTGGAGAGGCCGGGAGAAGCCCATTGACTGGCACGGAGGTGCCAGCTGCCTTGGTCCCTGAAGGGGCAACTAGGACGGTCAGCCAGCTTAAGAGCTGGGACTGACCGGAGTTGTTTGGTTCTCCCAATGAGGTTACAGCGGGGGGATGGCCGGTAGGGTCATCGCCCCCAGATAGCACTCCGCACCTAAAGGGGCGAAAGAGGGGGATCACATTCACCCCCTCCTTTCGCCCCCTTGCCTCCCATGTTATTGTTAGGCAGTCCTTGTTGCCAGTCTATGTTTGTTATCCAATAAAGTGGCTCTTTTATACTCCAACAACAGTCTGCTGTCTTTATTGGGAGTGTGGGGGTAATGAAATAAACAAAGATAAACAAAGACAATGTTTGATAACTTTTGTTATTTAATTTCTTTCCAACAAGAAAGGTTGACTACCACTGCTAGTACTGCAACAGAATTTTCAGCACTCTCATTAAACCACAATTCCTAGGATTCATTAGAAGTGAGGTTTACCAGTATGATGATTAAGGTAATATCACACCAGGCGGTGGAATGCTCTGGAGACTTTTTTTGTAGGATTTTTCACAACTTTGGGTTCTACTTTGGATGTACTTCTAGATGTCCACAAAGGAGTTCAGTTGGTGTTCTCAAGGGTAGTATACTTCTTGGTGCATGCTGCTGGTGAATACCCCATGAAGACCACTACAAATTCACAAGTGTTTATATTTACAGGTGTTATATTCAAAAAAATTTTCAGTAGTTGAAGGTTGTTAGAGTGGCCTCTATGCAGATTGCACATGATTTTCCTGGAATCAGTAACTGGAGTAACAAGGCCAAATCAAGCTTCTTGGAGTCCCAGCTGTCGATGACAAGAGGCATGTGCAAACTGAGTAGAAGCTCTGGCAATGGGATTTACTAGCCAACCATGTTGCAGGAGTATTTTCCCCTCCATATCCTGCTAAGAATGGCCATCCATACAATTTTTCTATCCATACCATCTATCTATCATACAATGGCTATCCATACAATCCACTACAATGTTTCTCTTACTCTTCTTTACCTGAATCAGTTCTGAGCTCCTGTTGATCTGTTTTGAATTCATTATTTCTCATCCTCAGTGACAAATGAAGGGAGTTACAATCATGATTAAAATAAAGCCAGGTAACATTAATGGCATGGTTTTCATGCACATGGTAGACTTATGAACTGTATCACTTCAGACCACAGGTGCGGGCTATCTTGACTGGATACTCTTCTGCAGAAAGAAAGTTCCTCCACATAGGAAGCTGGCCCTGACACAGGGACCCAGCCCAAAGCCATAAGGTTTAACCCCAAACGATAGAGTGCCATGCTACCACTGCCAGCATGGGCCCTACCGGGTCTTGTGCCATCATTGGCAAGCCCCAGCTGTACTCTGAAGGATTCCGACATTTTTCCACATGGTAGAAAGGTACATAAACCAGCACAATGAGAATGTAGCCTAGGTTTTATATCTACTATTGTCTTGCCTCATCAGCAGACAAGAACATCTGGATGAAGTTGGAGGGGAGAAAACATTTCAGCGATTCCACCAGCTCCTTGGTTGTTTAGTTATCAAGTTCATACAGCCTTAGTGGGAGGGGCCTAGAATGCTATTTGTGCAGCTGAGTGCTTTTTAAGGTCTGATTAACTGTATGAGTCTTGACCTGGAGTTCCATTCTTATCTACTTTAATAAGAATAAACAGTGCCTTTGTCTCTAAAAAAAAAATGGGAGGTGAATGCTATTTTTTTTCTTTTAAGGCAAGTCTGATTGTTTTATTAAGCTCTACAGCTCCAAGTTTCCTGTATTCAGGGTATTTCATCTGAAGTTGTGCAAAGGCTGGAAATGTGCCAGTCCTTTATCTTTTCTCTGCTTTGCTGAGATTTTGTCATTCCCACCAAGGAGCTATTTGATACAGTGAACTATGGATCATGCACAATGTTTACAGCTATGCTTCATGGCAGATATCCTGAATAAGCAGTTATTCCAACAAAAACAGAATTCCATACAATTTTTACTTTTATTTTTTTTGTACAGAGTTCTGTCAAGAAGCAAAAAATGAACTCAATTTTTTAAAACATTCTGTACAATGAGCAGGTTAATTATCGAATGACCCATGGCTGGTAAAATTGGCTCCTTGAAAAGTGTAGTGCCTCTTATTTTAAAATGCACTTGCCAAAATGTGTCAGTTCATCATCAGACTTAAATCTGAGCTTCCTGTGAATATACATGGACAATTCTAAGACAGCTCTCTGAACAAAGAAATAACAGCCAGTAATTAATTAATTGAATCAGTTTTGTTCTGCCTTTCTTATGCTGATAGAATCATAGAGTTGGAAGGGACCTACAAGGTCATCTAGTCCAACCTCCTGCCTGTAGCAGGAAAGCCTCCTAGAGCATCTCCAGCAGGTGCCTGTCAAGCCTCTGCTTGAAGGTCTCCAGTGAGGGAGAATCCACCACCTCCCTTGGCAATCTGTTCCGCTGTCGAACCGCCCTTATCATCAAGAAATTCTTCCTGATGTCCAGCCGGAATCTCCTCTCTTGCACTTTGTACCCATTGGACTTAGTTCTTCTGTCAAAGGCAGATGAGAACAGATTTATCCAGTGGTGTCATCCAGGGGGAATGTGCCAGAATGGCCGTTTCTGAACCTAATTAGGGATAGCTCCGCCCACCCGCTGCCATTTGTCGCTACCTCCGTGATGGATGTGGCGCTGCAATGCATCCCTGGCCTTGGAGGGGGCGCCTGCTCGCGGGGGGGATGGGTGGAGTGTGTGCCGGGTGCCCGAGTGAGCGGCGGTGGGGTGCGTCCACCGGGGCAGCCCGCGCGGCGGGCAGGAAGGTGGTGGAACTGACGGGATGAGCTACCAATCAAAGGTGAGTCCCGGTCACCGTTCCGGTTCCTGGATCAGTTAGATCCCACCACTGGATTTGTCCCTTCTTCCTTATGACAGCCCTTCAGATATTTAAAGAATGCTGTCATATCCCCTCTCAGTCTTCTCTTCTCCAAGTTAAACATACCAAGTTCCCGCAACCTTTCCTCATAGGACTTGTTTTCCAGCCCCCTGATCATCTCCGTTGCTCTTTTTTGAACCTGCTCCAATTTGGCTGCATCTTTCTTGAACTGAGGTGCCCAGAACTGGACACAGTACTCCAGGTGAGGTCGCACCAATTAAACTGGCAAAGGGCCAGCTGTGCTGGCTCAGGCCCCCCTAGGATTGTGCTGTGAGTCTTAATTAACACAATGGGCTTTGCTTTACTTTACTCAAACTTTACTCAACCTTACTCAAACTTTACTCAACTTTACACCATTTTCAAACACATCTAATTGGAAACTATTTCTAGTTTCTAGAAATAGTTTCTAAGCACAAACTATTTTATCAATTTTTAAAGTTGTGTTTTAATTGCTGAAACGTTTCCTAAAATTATCTTTTCTTATCTGTGGTTGCTTGACATACTTTATTTCTTAGATGACTGAAAATGGTATATTGATTACAAGGTAAGCCTGCCCAGTTTCCAGACCTCCTGGGTAAAATTCAGCTCACCAGTCATTTAATGCACCTCTTGAGGGAAAAGACTTTTGGTTATATTGTTTACTTGGAATTGTCAAGCACATAGCAGGCCACAGAGCATGGCTGCCAAGTGGTGTCTGGTTTGCGATAAATTGTCTATATAAGGACATAACTAACGTGTCTATCCTCGGATCCTTTTCCAGTGGGGTGTTCCACAAAGTTGTTCACTCACTCATTTTACGGTGTAAGATAGTGGCACATTCTGCGGTATTAGATGAGCATCTCCAACAGGTGCCTGCCTCTGCTTGAAGGTCTCTAGTGAGGGAGAATCCACCACCTCCCTTGGCAGACTGTTGAACCGCCCTTATCATCAAGAAATTATTCCTGATGTCCAGCCAGAATCTTCTCTCTTGCAGTTTGTACCCATTGGACCTAGTTCTACTGTCAACGGCAGATGAGAACAGATTTGTCCTTACTTCCTTATGACAGCCCTTCAGATATTTGAAGAGTGCTATCATATCCCCTCTTCTCCAAGCTAAACAAACCCAGTTCTCTCAATATCTGGAATAGTGCTGTAGCTTGACTGGTCCCTTTGACAATTTTGCTTCTCTCCTCATGGCCTAATGAGATGTGTTGGATCTTTCCCTGTTTTAATTGGTGTGTGTGTGAGAGAGAGAGAACGTTAAAATTAATGTTTTAATGCTTTTGTGTTTATGTTTTTAGTTATTGTTTTATATTGCGCATTTATTATGTTGTTAATAATAATAATAATAAAATATAATATAATATATGTTTTGTAATCTGCTGTCCTCTAAAGGAAATAGACTGGACATGTTAGATATATCTGCTAAAGGCTTTGCTAGCTGGTAGATACGTCTGCAATTGCAAATAAACAAAGTACTTGAGAATAAGTTGCATTCAATCCAGCAGTACTTAAATTATAAGGAAATGTGGATAAACTAGGGCCTGCCATTGTGCTAGACTACGTCATTTTCATGTTGCCCGTTTTTTGTAGTCATCAGTATCTCTGTTCCATGCATAATGCTATTTGGGAATATCTTTGCTGATTCAGCTTCTTCTTTTTTTAATGTTCCACCTCACTACTAATCGAAATGGGCTGGAAGGAAAGTATAAACTCATTTAAATCAAGTAACATTGAAGAAAAGAGAGGTAAATGAAACAGAGAATGTATATTATGGTTCATGAGGCCTTGAAGATTCATTGCCATCACACATGCCTGAGCTTTCAATCACAATGAGCAGAAAGGTAAAATAAGCAAGAAATGCTGTGAAATAAAAAAAAATTACAATACATAATTCTGAGATGTCCTGTATTTTCAGATACTACAGGGAAATAATATATCAACTATTCTTTTAGGAATATAGATTTTTTTTTAGGAATATAGATTTTTTTATTTGAAAATTTTTCTTACTATTTCTTTGTTTTACATCCCCGAGCGCGAAAAACCATCACATTTCGGATTATCTTTACTCATGTGACTAATACCTCTCTTACCTCTTACCTCTCTATCCTACCACTAATACATTTTTTAACACCCTATTACTATATAATATTCTTTTAGGGTTATTCTTTTAGGGTTGCCTTGTATTTGATTTACCTTTACAATTTCTGTCTACCAAAGGTTTGTGGAAAATAAAGCATTTGAAAAACCTGTGTGGAGTAGTTGAGATATTGTTGGATTTATGGCCCAATCCTATCCTATCCCCAACCCTGTGGAAATGTGGAGCCAAAATGGTGATCACTGCATCCTATGGGATTTCCTCTGGGTAAGAGAAAGGGTCTCTTCTGGGTAGCCTCAGGTTCAGAAATCACAGTTTTATTATAAATGAATACAGATTACTAAGGATATGCTTCTATGTTCTAAAATAGTGTATTGTGTTCCTAGCTTAAAAATAGTGGTTGAGTGAAATGCGTTATGTATTTGGTGCATCTGAAGGATTTAGGAAAAAGGGTCACTTTGGAAGGGAAGGAATTTTAGGAGTCCCTGCTCTTTACCCCAGGACAGAGAGAAGAGCAAATGTGCTGTGGATGAGGAGAAAAGGGTTTCAAAAGCACAATATGGCTACCTGCTTTCCTGAAGAGGAATCTGGAGGTTTCTTGCAGAGTTTTCAGAGGTCTCTGAGCAGCATGGGGATTGTGTCCTAGTGCTGCACACACAGCTGCTCCCAGGAAAAGAGAGAGGGAGAGAGCCTCTGTCTAGAATCCTCCTATTTTGAATTTGTGTCAGGGTGCTGTTAACTTGCAGCACTGGTGATGGTAATAGTTAGAAAGGAAAGATGGGTCTGGAGCAGTGATGTCATTCAGGGGGAACGGACCAGAACGGGCGTTCCAGATCCTAACGGGCTCCGTGGCTGGTTCCGGGTTCCCGACAAGTGCCAATCAAAAGTGAGTTCCTGTTCCTAAATCATTTGAATGACACCACTGGTCTGGAGTACCTTGTTTAGTATGCAGATGTGTGACTTGGTGGTAGAATGTCTTTTGAATAGGAGCTAATAGGTCTATTCCTGGTCCACAAGGGTAGGTGATGTTGCTACTTGGAAAGGCAAAAATGCAAATGTTCACATACATTCTGACATTTAAAATGCAGGTGTTTTACAGTATAGCAGGTAGAATTCAGGGATGACAATGAATTGGGAGGGGAGATTCAAATATAAACATTCTAAACAAATGAGGTTACATTCAGATGAGAACAATACAGCCAGATATTCACACACATTGGATTTTCTTCTTCCTTCCAGAGTGCGACTGGAAGGACCAGCACAGTTAGAGGCTGACCAGAGTTCTTCAGAAATTTAGCCTATGCTAGAAAAACAGTGTTCTTGTGTCCATTTCTGTGTGTATGAGTTCTAGTGAAATATTTCATAAGGATAGGTTGGTATACATATATGTAAAGAAAATGGGGGGGGGGAGATTTCTTGATAGCACGCCCAGTTTTGCTCCCTCCCCATTCTGCTCTCCCCCACGCCTCTCATCTCCCCTGCCCCGATTTACATCGATCAGTGAGGGAAATGATGGCATGAGTGGGAAACTGCAGGCCTTTCCGCCAGGGCTCCCAGCAGCGTGCTGTATAGTGCACTGTCAGAGCACCTTTTATGACTAGTACTGACTGCCTTATTGCACTCAAAACCAGTGGAAGAGGAGCACCACCAGCAGGAGTATAGGATTGGGCACAGAGACATCAAAAGTCAATGGAAGAATTTGGATGATCTCTCACAACAACCAGTAGGCTTCCTGATTGCCTACAGGTCTCCTTGGATCCACACCAGCCATTTTGCTGACATGTGCCCGAGGAGAGAAAGGGTTCAAAAGGGTTCAAAAAGAGGGATAGGATCTTGTTGCAAGTTGCTGCTGCCAAGTCTCTTGTTGCAAGTTGCAGCCTAAATTCTTCACAAGCTATGACTTTCCTTCAACTTGGAAGACAGTTTCAAGTGGCGTGCCCCAGAGCTCTGTCTTGGGCCCGGTTCTCTTTAACATCTTCATCAGTGACTTGGATGAAGGGATACAAGGGGACCTCATCAAATTTGCAGATGACACAAAACTGGGAGGAGTAGCAAACACTATAGAAGACAGTAAAAGCCTTCAGGAAGACCTTGACAAGATGGAATACTGGGCTGAAAAGAATAAGATGAAGTTCAACAGGGAAAAATGCAAGGTTCTGTATAGGATGGGGGAAACCTGGCTTGGCAGCACAACATGTGAGAGGGATCTTGGAGTTGCAGTGGATCACAAGATGAACATGAGTCAGCAGTGTGATTCAGCTGCAAAGAAGGCTAATGCAATTTTAGCCTGCATTAATAGAACCATAGCGTCCAAATCACAAGAAGTTGTGGTTCCACTTTACTCCGCATTGGTGCGACCTCACCTGGAGTACTGTGTTCAGTTCTGGGCACCTCAGTTCAAGAAAGATGCAGCCAAATTGGAGCAGGTTCAGAGAAGAGCAACGAAGATGATCAGAGGGCTGGAAAACAAGTCCTATGAGGAGAGGTTGTAAGAGGCAAACATCCAGCCATCTTTCAAATGCCAAACAAAATAGGTATGTTTTGATCCCTCTCTGAAAATCCATGAGAGAGGGAGTTCTTAATTCATCTGCAAGGGAATTATTTGTGGTATCACTTAACTTGGGTATCCCTTAACTTGGGATAGAGGTGGCACTTGAAGGAGAGCCCCTTCAGATGACAGAAGAGGGAGGAGGGCTGGCATCTATGTAACTAACTAACTAACTAACTAACTAACTAACTAACTAACTAACTAA
>JAJKFI010000034.1:1136924-1147605 GCA_029204185.1 Lerista edwardsae
TAACTAACTAACTAACTAACTAACTAACTAACTAACTAACTAACTAACTAACTATCTGACGGGAGATGTCCTGAATGACTGTTGGGCAGACTGTTGGACCTAGGAACATGAAATTTGAGGAGTATATTCCTTCTGTGAGGTAAGCACCCATTAAGAAGAATTTTTTTTTTAATTTGCCACCTAAGGGGGTGAAAAGGTTTCAAATGTGTTTTCACTGATTCCTCAATAGGAACTGGAATAGGGTTGAACGTTCTAAAGTTCAGAAAGGGTTAACTATTATGAGGATTATGCAGTGGCAGCAGTTAATTAATTGATTTTCTCTCAGGAAATCAGGCCAGAGAGCAGCTCTTTGACAAGGGGTTGTAGCTGAGCGGCAGACAACAGGCTGGCAGGTATGGAGGCCTCATTTCCCTACCCACTGTAATCAGGAAGGGCACCAGGAGCATGAATGGATCTTCTAGGAGATAAGCACCTAAAAAACTCAACCCAAAATTTCCTGCGAGGAATCAAAGGGAATTTCAACCTGAACACGAATGGGTGTCAAAATGGATTTAAAGTAGTTATATACCATAGCCAAAGCCGTACCCAGCTCTGAGTGCGCCTGGGGGTGGTGGACGACACTGTGCCCCCAGCTCTGTGCCCCACCCCGTGCGTTCCCCAGCCACGCCTCCCTGCGCCCCGAATCACTCCATTAAGGAGCAATACGAGTGCAAGGGAGGGCGGGGGGAAAAAACATGCGGGTTGTTCCGCGCAGCGGTGCTTCACCATTGCTGGCACCCATTGCGGGTGCCACCCCCCACTACACCCTCCCTCCACCTCTGACCTTAGTGAAGCAAGTATGGCAAAGGGTTGTAATAGTGAAATAAAAGAAAAATAACAGTAGAACCCTTCCTATTACTTAGGCCCGGCTGGCTTTTCCCCCTGTGCTACTGCCTGAGAGAAGCCTGTGGTCTCTGAAGGCCTGTCTCGGATGGATGGGGTTTCTCCTTGCGACACCCCTTCCTGTTCAGGCTCCTTCCCTCCGTCTGCACCCAGCACAAGGCAGGCTCTCTTAAAGACTAAAGGTGTGTCTCTGATGTGTGTGTGTGGGGGGGGTCTCTCCTTTCCAAGCCCCTCATCCAGGCTACCTCCCTCAGGCTTTCATCTCTTAAAGATCAAAGGTGACAGTCTCTGTTGTGGGAGTCTCTCCTTGCTGACCCCCCCCGCCCCGTCCAGGCCTCCCTCCCACCTCTCTCCCTGTCACACAGCTCTGGCCTCTCATGCAAGCTGCTGGGCCCTAACCAGCAATTGTGCAGGGTTTGCAGCTGTCACACAATCTACAGGGCACTGCAGACCTCTTACGACCACCTGGAGAGCCTGCAGGAGTGAGCTGAACATGATATATGCTCCCCCATCCCCTCATTATTACATACCATAATGAAGCAGGAGTCTCCAGCTAGTGGGAGCTAAAGAGTGGGGACACCTATAGTTCTCCTGAATAAACTCAATTTGGGAGCTGCTCAAGAACTCTTCATTTCATTAGGACTTACACAGAGAAGCTTCCTATGAATTCTCCCCTAGAATTTCTGAATTACAATTGCCTTTTTTTTTTTTTTAACAATGCTCTATTTGGAAATAGTCTTCAGCCTTTCTAATTTGCTCTATTCCTACATTAGAAAAAAAAGTTCAGTATCTTGCACTCAAAATCTTTCATCTTTCTACATCTTTCTTACAGCTACTGAATAATTTGCCAAGTGTAATCAGTAATTAAGTGCCTTCTCATTCATATGCAAACTCTAATGAATATCTGACGCCATTCTGCTGTTGTTAATAGTCCCATCATTGCTATTCTGGAATATCTTTAAAGATCAGACCAATTTTTGAATAGGTCAGAATTCCTTTTATTACTTAACTCATACATTAAATCTTTCACTGTATGAATATTTTTGTCTAATTTAATAATAGTACTAGCAAGCAACATGTGAAATCAGCCTCTCTACAGCTGAGATGGACAGAATTTTTCTAAAGTGTAGTTTTAAGGAAAATCAGTCTGCAGCCTGATTTATTTGCATTTATTTATTTGCATTCCAGCTGACTACCGTGGAACATTTATTCGTCCTCCTCATTGCCAATCTTCTCCACAAATTTCTTTGTTTTGTTTGGGAGCTGTTTAGCCCTTTTTGAAAGTGTGTAATGTAAATTTCATTGTGTTCTATGTCCTGTTAAATCTGGGTTATAGTTTACATCAGTGATTCTCAACCAGTGGTACTTGAGGTGGTGTCCAATGGTATGTGCAGGACCCAGAGACCCCTGCCACCTGCCAGCAAGACTAGCAATGCAATGCAATGCAATGCAATAAGCAGCAGTAAAAGACTCGGTGGGCAGAGCTTCAGTAAGTGTTTTTTGCATGCTCAAGAAAGCTCTCACATCTTCCCTGAGCTTCTTACCAGATCTGGCCTCCCAATCTGAAAGTAACTAGCAATGACATCATCACCAGTTACTTTCAGTGGTACTTCTAATAGGTGGACTATGCAAAGCCATACGGCAGATAACAAACGTTGAGAAACGCTGGTTTACACCTCCGCCTGATTAGTAGCTACCTATAAGCCAAGATCTTGACTGCTGAAAATTCTGAAGATTGGAGGGAATAATACAGACACTAGCTGCTTATGGTTTACCCATTGTTTATCTATGTGTACCTCTCCTCAGTAGAGGAGAATCCTCAATTTATGGACTTCCCAACTTACAGACAGTGGCATCTATGCTTTCATGCAAGTTGCATGCAGTCTATTGTGCTTTCATGCAGGCATAATAGCACTGTTCTGACTTACATCAGCAAACTTCTGGAATGGAACCAGGTCATAGTTGGGGGGCGTTCTGTGATTGTTCCTGCCTCTTCCGGTTTCTAGGAACAATTAGCTGCTACAGAGAGATGAAATCCACATAGAGAAACAGTGGATAGTTTATAAAGCTCTCTCTCTCTCTCTCTCTCTCTCTCTCTCTCTCTCTCTCTCTCTCTGTCGAAGTCTGTAGAATGCTTACTAATTAGAACCTGGCTTACCCAGGATTATTTTTCATAAGGTAAGGCAAGATCATACTTTGTTTCACTTGTAGTCCTACTATATTTAAAAGGTTTGTGTATAATACAATATGTGCAAGTGAAATGCATCCTACAAGTTGTGTACTGTGACCCACCAGGGGATGGATAAACCTCCAGGTTTTGCCAAGTGGTACAAGTCCATGTGACTTCTCCATAGCCAACTAATCCATCTGTAGAGGCCTGTGGGGTGGATTCAGAGAGCCACTTTTTCTGTACAGAGTATTTGTCATTTGCAGTTACCAAGTAACAGTTATTCTGGCTGTTGAAATTAGGTTGTTGGAAGGATATGATGGACTATGGCTTAATCAAGCTCATGTCTAAATGAAGTCATTTGCTTTCCCCTAATGGTGGCTCCATCCTGACTAGTTTCGGAGATATGGCTCCGATAATGAGATTATAATTACTGAATGGTTCAAGCAGCTTTCTTGAGAGGAAGTCTACACCATGGCTTCCTCATGAGGAAGCTGCTTGAACCATTCACGAATGAGACTGAGCCATATCTCTGCCAGTAGACATGAAAGGGCAAAGCTGGTGCCATTTTTTCAATCAGCAGCCCAAATTCATATTAAACAACCAGAAATTTTGAAACAAGTTTTTCTGACCCTCAATTTAGCAGGCCTGTATAATTAGTGTGTACACCATAAGCCATGATGCTTGCTCTGCCATACCAGTTTAACTTCTCTCTGGAAAAGAAAAAAGAAAAAGAAAATACAAAGACTAGCATTTGTCTTTGGCCTCAGTGACAAAGTTCAAGGTATGGAAATGGAATTTACTCCATGGGCTACATGAAGCTCGAAGACCACATGCAAACAATCACAAGAGCTCCCAACTGCCCATAATAGTTCATGAGCCAAGAAACAGCAGGGCATACAGGCGACTCTCCACTGGAGTTATCTTTGATGGACTTTGCAGTGTGGTATGAAACACAATGCAAAATAGGGTCTCTGAGTGGATCAAAGGAAGTTGCCCCTGTATTTAAAATGCCCAATGGTGGAAACATACTAATCTAACTTGAAAAGACCTCTGCCTTTTTCCTGAGAAAACTATTCACAATGGTATGTCCCATATTTCCAGAGAAATATTCAGACACTTACCAAATCAGCTACTCTTCACATATTTGCACCAAGCATGTGCTGTGGATGTAGCTGGGGCAACTTGGACCCTGCACCTGTTAAATAGCAGGCCAGGTGCCTGCACTGGCAGATCTTATAGTTTGAATTGCTATCTCACTTGGGTATATGTAACTCAGGAAAAGCAGAGACACCTCCCAGACCACCTAGCTTTAGGGTGGAAATGCTCCCTGGTTGTGACCACACTGCCTTTATGGAACACACAGAAAATAATTAGGACTATGGTTGAGGGCCCCATCCAAACCAAGTTGATGCCACTTGGTTGATGCAAGCTGATTTAGGTCAGATCGATGTGAACATAGGAAGTGACTCAGATCATGATTTGTTCTTGCTTAGAATTGCCTGTGCTGACTGACAGGTTTCTCCAGGATTTCAGAAGTGGTTCTTTGAGAAGTGTGTTCTTAGAACACAATCCTAGACATATTTTCTCAGAAGTAATTTCCATTGTGTTCAATGGGGCTTTCTCCCAGGAAAGTGTGTATTGTAGCCTTTGCCTTTCCTGGAAGTGGCAGGTCTTGAACACGGGATGCCCTGTATGCAAAGCATGTTCCATACTTCTTACGGCTGATGTGGTATTGGAAAATTATTTGTTAATGTGCCCCTTTTGCAAGGGTATAAGGGTGGAACTAGATATCCCAATCCTGTGCTTACTTCTGTTGTGCGAAATGCCTCACCAGAGGCATTTCCAAGGGAGAAATAGTGGGTTGGAGGAGAGGCATAGCCCTACCCTTGCCTGCCACTTTTTCTGTGCATTCTTTCTTCTCCAGCTACTTTTCTCTCAGCCTTTTCCTAGTGAACGGGAAAAACAGTTAGGGACAAGAGTTGTCAAGAAAGAATGCTGGCATGGGAAGGGTGAAATCAAACGTCTCAGAATATCACCTAGAGAATGAAAACTTGACTTTTCCAGACATTTGAGCACTCAAGAAACATCTGGAGAAAATATATAGAAGAGAATCCTGAGGAGAATTTTTAAGAGGAAATAAACTGCCCCAATCCTATACCCCATCATGTTATAGCATACAGCTGCACCAACAGAGGCTACGCTGCATGCTGTGTTGGGGAAGGGTGATTGGACAACCTGCAGGAAGTATTTTTTACTGACCTCTCAGTAGCTGCCAGATTGCCTACAGGTCACCTTAGATCTTTCCCAGCCACTTTGCTGTCATTAGTCTGAGGTTGAGAAAGGGATGTGGATGCAGCCAGAGGAGAGAAAACCACAGTGAAGGCTACATCTGGGACTGAGTATTTGATAAATCACAGAATACTATATATTTGTTTAAAAAAAAAACACCATTGAAAAATAGAAAAAAATGTGTTTTAGATTAGCCTGCCCATGTAAGCCGTCTTGGGCATTTGCATGCGAAAGGCGGGATATAATAATAATAATAATAATAATAATAATAATAATAATAATAATAATAATAATAATAATGATAATAATAATAATAAATAAATAAATAAATAAATAAGTGGAGAGTTCAAAAAGAGGGACTAGGAGTCTGGTGTAAGTCCCTGCAACTGGGGGCGCAATCCTAACCTGAAGTTAGGCCGGCACAGTTAGGCAAGCAAAGTTTGGCCAGCACAAGAGACACCGTAAAGTATGTTTGAACCTCTCTCAGAGTCAGAGAGGCCAACACAGAGACATGCGCCGTCCACCCTGACTCAAGAGTGGTCCAAACATCCTTTTATAGTGGCCCTTGTGCTGGCAAAACTTTGCTGGCCTAACTCCAGGTTAGGATTGTGCCCAGGGATTCATCCCATCCTGTCCCCACCTTCCCCAATCTGTCCCAAAACTCCCCCTGCTCTGTTCTGCCCTGCTCATTACATGTCTCCACTGTTGGAGATTTTTATAGATTTCTTTTTAAATAGGGGTAGCAGAGTCAAACAGCAGCAGAACCCCCTTTTCCTCAGGGAACCTCCCTCACCCAGGCTGACTGGATTCTGACAGGAAAAAAATACACGAGGCAGTATCTTGTTAAAGTTTCAAAACAAGAACTTGAAGGTTACTCATTGTTTCATTCTTACATCAAATTTTAAGCATCTGATTAACAGAGGTTCAGACTTAAATGCTAGCAAAGCCCCAGAGCTAAAAATGGTGGAGGCATCAGAGGTCCTGATCTGTTTCTCCTGTCAGATCGGTGACAGAGAGCAAGAGGGAGAAATAGGCCACGCCACCAGAGTCACTATACACTGCTGACTCCTCTTTGCAGTAGTCACTCTGCCCCCTGTGGACAGCAAATGGAGTTATACTAACTCCAACATCCACAGGCTGGTCAGTGATGTTAAGAACAACAAAAAGGTATGCCCAAAGGAAGAGGAATGAGAGGGTGGGATTGCTGCTTGATATTGATGGCCAGTTGGTGTCTGGGGACAGAAGGAAGGTGGAGCTGCTCAACTCCTACTTTGCATCTCTCTTCTCTCAAAAGGAGGATTGTGCGAATGTGGATGCTGGATCCTTGGCTGATGGGGGAAATGCATACATCCCCACAGAAATAATGAACACCTGGATGGCAATGGTCTGCAAATTAAGATTGACAGGGAACTCGTCAGGAACCACCTAACCGGCCTAAATGATGGAGTATGGGGGAGGTGCTGTTAGATTGGGGCTAATGTGTTCCAAAATTTTAAAAAGGGGAAAAAGGAAGACAAGGGAAATCAGTCTGACTTTAATTCTGGGGAAGACTAGAACAAAAGATAAAACGAATGATAACATATCTGCATGCATCTAGACAGCAACTTAGTGATAAACAAAACTCAACATGGATTTGTCAGAAACAAATCTTGCTAGACAAATCTCATCTCCATTTTTGTTCGGGTAACTAGAATAGTGAGCATGTCGTGGATGTAATTTATCTTGTCTTCTGTTAAGCACTTGACATGGTTCCACATGATATCTCAGAGCGCAATCCTATACTGGTGTTACGTTGGTGCTGCGCTCTTGCACTGATTCAGTGCCGTCGCAAAAGTGCCGTCTGGTGCGTCCGCACCAGCAAGTCGGATGATGGACTGGTACAAGCAGCAGTACCGGTGCTCAGGCTCCACTGTGCCTGTCGACTGCGCCGGTTGTGTACTAGTCAAGCGCCGGTGGCGCTTGGTCAGCGCAGGACTTCGTGGAGGTGTGCCGGGGGAATAACCAGGCTGTGTTATATAACTGCCATTGTATCGTATCCTAAGCCCCATTTCCAGCCAAGGTGGCCCCGATTCAGGCAGATCCGAGCAGCCCCATATGGCTGGCTGGGGCTTACCCGGGTGCAAGAGGAAAACCTCTGCTAGGGCCCTACTACCATGGCACTTCTGTGCAGCACTTTTCCTTTTGCCTTTTGAAGCATGTACACCCCCCCTACCCTTGGGGAAACATGTGTTTGGAACCAAGTCAAAATATTCCCATATACCTGAACTGAAATTGGTCATATTGGCTACCAATGGTACTAAAGGTTTTCTGTTTACTGTGCAAAAATGGCACTCTGTCCATGGTGCTGTGCATTAATTTCTATGGACGTTTTGATAAAAAGCTGCTTTTACTTCTGAAAATCTTAAAAAATCTCATTCTTCAGTGAGCACACAGCTTGCTTACTTCAGGAATGTCCAGCAGGGGGCCCTAGGGTATCAGTCATGGAGTAAGAAGTTCATTTGTGCAAAACTGAATTTTTGGCAAAGCTTTGACTGCTGCAACCTAATTAGGTCTTTTTTGTAGGCTTCTGGTACACTTTGCAGGCTTCTGTTTTGCTCCTCTTCTAATGACTGGAGACAAGAAGTCTTGTGCACTTTCCTTGACCCTTCTCTGCTGGGAAAAACCCTATTTTTTTTGATAGAGTTGGTTTCTGCAGCTTGCAGCTTCTAAGGTGAACCTTTAACCTTTCCCTGCCACCCCAGCCCTAGAACAAGCTGTGGAGAAAAAAAAAATCTTTCCCATTGATTTGTCTTCTCTAGCAGCTAGAAATAAGCTTTCAAGAAATAACCCTTTAGTTCCTGCAAAGATGATTCCTATGTGAAAACAAAGCAAAATCATCAATCCCATCTCTCAGCTCACTATAAAATTGACTATTGGACTCTGTCCGGGTGCTGATTTGAATCGTATTCTGTGTTCTTGCACCATTGACAAGACTGATTGTACCACACTGTACAACATGTAATTTATTACTAGTATGTTCCTGTTCTTCTGTCACTGAGTGGGTCATTTTAGCTTTTCTGTACCCTGAGGAACTGAGAGGCCTCCATGCTGCAGGGAAGCAACTAAGTGCCCAATCCTATTCAATTTTTCAGTGCTAAGGCAGCCACAATGAAACCCCAAGGTAAGAGAATATTTGTACCTTTACCTTGAGGAGACCTCTGTGACTGTCCTCACACTGCAGGATGCAGCACATGCCTCTTTGGTACAGCTGGGTCACCACTGGAAAGTTGGATAGGATTTGGCCCCAGGTACTCATGCCAGTGCCTGCAACCTGTGAACCTTGTTCACAAATATACAGAAGCACCACCATGGTTTTTTTCCCCCTCACCCAGTAGGTAAATGGTAAAGCTACAGTTGATGACTGAAAGCAAAGATGCATTACAGATTGTGCTGGTATGTCCCTGCAGTGGGGAAAGGAGCCCTGAGGGCATCCTCACAGCAAGAATCAGCTTTGTGAGAAAAGTAATTTTTCTGCAGTGATATATCTAGATCTATTGCTTTGGATATGCACACACAGATCCAAATCTGGATCAGGTGAGCATGTAGACTCTGTGTATTTCTGTACCTTGACAAGGCAACAACAACCTATTTTTTGTTTGTAACACTTAGGTGAGAATGTCAGCTATTTTCTAAATGGCTTGTGATTACATCTCAGCTATTACAATGAATAGCCACTCTAAATGCAGATTTTTTTTCTGAATTGCTTGAGAATTGTCAGTGATTTGAGGACTCAATAGGTGTGAGCTAGTTCTTTCTCTAGGAGAGCAGCTTTCTGGCACTGGTAATTGTCATGAACTTGCCTGCCTGCGTGTGGGAGAAGGGTGAGAGACTATGGCATATTCTGTGTATGTTTGCACATATACAGAGATGGTGGGCTCACCTATTGAGTGAGATGCTTGATTCTGGTAAACATTGGAGTAGATTGCCTACAGCCTTATGATATTTGATCTGGATAATTGATCTTATCTTCTACTGTTTTGTGGAGTATAAAAAAACTCCACATGTCTTGCCATGTGCAATAATTTATCAACAGTCTTTGAAGACATGAGAACATTAGAAATAATACAGGACAAAGGTTAGGAGATATGTGTTTTCTCTATCTTTTCACCTAACTTGTCCCCCAAAGTAAAAAGATAAAGAAACCCTACAAAGTTTGAATACTTTGAATGGAATAGCCTATAGTTTGAATTGAAGTATGCGTGTTTCCTACCATTGGAGATTTTTGCTACCAATTATTAAAAAAATTATTACAGGTGCTAATTGTACCTGAAAGCTTTAAAGTTGACTCAGTGAGAAAGGTTAGCCCCTGCCCTAACACAGGAAGCCAAAATGGCAACTTTCATTTCAGATTTGTGGGGCCCCAGTCAGATTCAGAAACAGCACCCCATAAAACAAAAAAACCCCAAATTCTACCCCTGTTTCTTACATGATAACATGGGTGGACAGTCAAAACAACTGTACCTCTAAAAAGGTCTATCCTTACACTGTATACAGTGCAAGTTTCAGGTAATTTGGTGGAGCCACTTTTTAAAAATCTCTAAAACATTAATTGGAATTAATTGGTATGAAATATAACCAATGGTAGACTCCATGCACTCTCAAGTGTTTGGGCTTTTTTAACCTTCTCTTTCAAATTGTTCCTCACTAGCCTCCTCATTTGTGGAATGCCCACCCTTTGGAAGTCAAGGGTTTTTGTGTCAGATTTACTTGGCACTGTACCCGACATGCATGGTGAAACAGATCGCAGCATGATCACTGTTCCCCAATGGCTCAGTAACGTTCACATCCCTAAACTTGAATATTGCACAATATTGTATCCAGAGTCGCCTGTCCTCTGGAAGGCACCAAGGCACGTTGCTCCAAGGCAATTGCTCCAAGGCAATAATTTAGCATGTTGAGAAACCCAGTCTCTCTTTCTTGACCAGAGCACAAATTGACCCAGTTGATATGAGGATAAAGTCCCCCAATGATCACAACCCTGTCCCTCTCTGATGCCTCCCTGATTTGTTTCATTTCAAGTTTTTGATCCAGGGATAATACGCCCCCCCCACTATTATATCGTTCCTAGTAGTTTAATCTACAGCAGTGATGGAGAACCTTTTGGGCTTGGTGTGCCAAAAATTCAGAAAATGCCTAACATGACTCTATTGGTGTGTCACCCAGCCATAAACAAAAGAGAAACTATTCTTTACATATTCATTTATTTTTTTAAAAATACAGTCCAATTGTGTGTGATGCTATCTATCTATCTATCTATCTATCTATCTATCTATCTATCTATCTATCTATCTATCTATCTAT
>JAJKFI010000034.1:1147615-1177249 GCA_029204185.1 Lerista edwardsae
TATCTATCTATCTATCTATCTATCTATCTATCTATCTATCTATCTATATCTATATATATAAAGAAGAGCCTGGGTGTGTATGTATGTGTGTGTGTGTGTGTATGTATGTATGTATGCCTCGCATAGGCTCCGCAACGCCTGGAGCGATCGGCACGAAACTCGGCACGCATACACCTTGCGGCCTGGCGACAAACACTGCGGGGGTCGGGGCCCCCTAGCGCCCCCGGGGGTGGGGGTACGCGGGGGTCCCTGTGTGAAAACGGTCAAAACTGGCCAATATCGGCGTCAAATCCACAGTTTCCAGGGTCGCCGAGATGAGCGGTGCCACTCCCGATGCCGTTGGAGTCCGGGATCAGCCCCCCTCGACGTGGGGGGCAAGAAGGGGTGCGAAAGAAAACGTCCGCCATGCCCTGCTGGAACTCCCAGACCGATTGGCGCCAAACGCGGCATGCGGAAGCCTAGCAGCCTGGCCACAAACACTGCGGGGGTTGGGCCCCCCTAGAGCCCCCGGGGGTGGGGGTACACGGGGGTCCCCAAGTGAAAACGCTCAAAAACGGCCAATATCGGCGTCAAATCCGCAGTTTCCGGGGTTGCTGAGATGAGCGGCAACGCTCCCGATGCCGTCGGAGTCCGGGTTCAGCCCCCCCTCGACGTGGGGGGCGAGAAGGGGTGCGAAACGCAACATCCACCATGCCCCGCTGTGACACCTGGACCGATTGGCACCACACGCGGCATGCAGAAGCATCGAGTCCGTAGTTTCCGGGGTCGCCGGGACGAGTGGCGACACTCCCGATGCCGCTGGAGTCCGGGTTTGGGGCCCCCTCAGCATGGGGGGCCAGAAGGGGTGCAAAACAAAAAGTCCGCCATGCCATGCTGGAACGCCTGGAGCAACGTGCACCAACCCCGGCAAGCACGTGCATTGCGGCCTGGCGACAAACACTGCGGGGGTCAGCCCCCCCTAGCACCCTCGGAGGGGTCACAGGGGGCCCCACGTGAAGATGGCTGAAAATGGCCAAAATTGGCATCGACTCCGTAGTTTTCGGGGTTGCCGAGATGAGCAGCGATGCTCCCGACACAGTTGGAGTCCGGGTTTGGGCCCCCCTTGACGTGGGGGGCGAGAAGGGGTGCGAAACAAAAGGCCCACCATGCCCCACTGTGATGCCTGGACCAATTGGCACCAAACTCGGCATGTGGAAGCCTCGCGGCCTGGCCACAAACACTGCGGGGGTCAGGGCCCCATAGCACCCCCGGGGGCGGGGGTACGCGGGGGTCCCCACATGAAGACAGCCAGAAACGGCTGAAATCGGCGTCGAGTCCACAGTGTCCAGGGGCGCCGGGACAACCGGCGACGCTCCTGACCCCGTTGGAGTCTGGGTTCGGACCCCCCTCAATGTGGAGGGCAAGAAGGGGTGCAAAACACAACATCTGCCATGCCCTGCTGGAACGCCTGGACCGATTGGCACCAAAGGCGGAAGCCTAGCGGCCTGGCCACAAACACTGCGGGGGTTGTGGCCCCCTAGCACCCCCGGGGGCAGGGGTGCACAGGGGCCCCTGTGTGAAAATGGTCGAAAATGGCCAAAATCGGCATCAAATCCGTAGTTTCCATGGTCGCTGGGATGAGCGACAACGGTATCAACGCCATCAGAGTCCGGGTCTGCCCCCCCCCTCAGCGTAGGGGGCGAGAAGGTGTGCGAAACACAATGTCCGCCATGCCGTGCTGGAACGCCTGGAGTGATGCGCACCAAACTCGGCATGCGCGTGCCTTGCGGCCTGGCGACGGACACTCCGGGGTTCAGGCCCCCTAGCACCCCGGGGGGGTGGGCTGCCCCAGGGCCCCTGTATGAAAACGGTCAAAACTCCCCCCTCGACATGGGGGGCAAGAAGGGGTGCGAAACGAGACATCCACCATGCCCCACTGCGACACCTGGAGTGATTGGCGCCAGACATGGCATGCGTATGCCTTGCGGCCTGGCGACAAACACTGCGGGGGTCAGACCCCGCTAGCACCCCTGGGGGTTGGGGTACGTGGGGTTCCTGTGAGAAGATGGTCGAAAATGGCTGAAAACGGCATTGAATCCATAGTTCCCGGGCTCACCGGGGCAAGTGGCAACACTCCCGACGCTGTTGGAGTCCGGGTTCGGCCCCCCCTTGGCATGGTGGGCAAGAAGGGGTGCGAAACACAACCTCCGCCATGCCCTGCTGGCATGCCTGAACCGATCGACACGAAACCTGGCATGCATACACCTTGCAGCCTGGTGACAAACACTGCGGGGGGCAGACCGCCTTAGTGCCCCCGGGGGTGGGGGTATGTGGGGGTCTCCACATGAGAATGGTCAAAAATGGCTGAAATCCGCGTCGAGTCCATAGTTCCCAGGGTCGCCGAGACGAGCGATGACACTCCCGACACAGTTGGAGTCCGGGTTCAGGCTCCCCTCCGCGTGGGGGGCGAGAAGGGGTGCAAAACGAAATGTCTGCCATGCCGTGCTGGAATGCCTGGAGCGATGCGCACCAAACCTGGCAAGCGCGTGGCAACAAACACTGTGGGGGTCAGGCCCCGCAGCCCCCCCCCGGGGGTGGGGGTATGCACAGGGCCCTGCAGAAATCGGTTGAAAACAGCCGTAATTGGTGTTGAATCTGTAGTTTCCGGAGTCGCCGAGGTGAGTGGCGATGCTCCCGATGCCATGGGAGTCTGGGTTCAGGCCCCCCTCAGCGTGGGGGCGGGAATGGGTGTGAAACAAGATGTCCGCTATGACCCGCTGCAACGCCTGGAGCGATTGGCGCCAGACTTGGCACGCGCATGCCTTGAGGCCCGGTGACAAAAACTGCAGGGGTCAGGCTCCACTACCACCCACAGGGGTGGGGTGCACGGGGCCCCCTGCATGAGAATGGTCAAGAACAGATGAAATCGGCATCAGACCCATAGTTTCCGGGGTCGCTGAGGCCTGAGGCAGAGGGCCAAGGCAGGGGGCGAGGCAGGGGGCCTGAAGTGAAGACGGCCGAAAACGGGCGAAATTGGCATCGTGTCCATAGTTTCCGGGGTTGCCGAGGAGCCCGGTGACGCTCCCGACGTGGTTGGAATCCAGGTTCGGCCCCCGTCGGCGTGGGGGGCGAGAAGGGTGCAAAACTCATAAACTCTGGAAGATCATTTTGTTACCCGGGCAACGCCGGGTAACAAAAAGCTAGTATATATATATATATAAGGATGTGTGTGTGTGTGTGTGTGTGTGTGTGTGTGTTCCATATAGGCTTTGCAATGCCTCGAGTGATCGACACGAACTTGGCATGCATACACCTTCAGGCCTGGCGACAAACACTGCGGGGGGCAGACCCCCTAGCGCCCCCGAGGGTGGGGGTATGCGGGGGTCTCTGTGTGAAAATGGTCAAAAACGGCTGAATTGGCGTCAAATCCGTAGTTTCCAGGGTCGCCGAGATGAGCGGCAACACTCCCAATGCTGCTGGAGTCCGGGTTCGCCCCCCCTCGGCGTGGGGGGCAAGAAGGGGTGCAAAACAAAATATCTGCCATGCCCTGCTGGAACGCCTGGACCAATTGGCACCAAACTCGGCATGCGGAAGCCTAGCGGCCTGGCCACAAACACTGTGGGGGTCAGGCCCCCCTAGTGCCCCAGGAGGCAGGGGTATGCAAGGGGCCCCACATGAAAATGGTCGAAAACAGCCAAAATCGGCGGCGAATCCAGTTTCCGAGGTCGCCGAGACAAGCGGCGATGCTCCTGACGCCATTAGAGTCTGGGTTCGCCCCCCTCTCAGCATGGGGGGCAAGAAGGGATGCAAAACAACGTGTCCGCCATGCCCCGCTGGAATGCCTGGAGTGATTGGCACCAGAATCGGCATGCGCATGCCTTGCGGCCTGGCAACAAACACTGCGGGGGTCAGGCCCACCTAGCGCCCCTGGGGGTGGGGGTATGCAGGGGCCCCCACATGAAAATGGTTGAAAACGGCCAAAATCGGCGTCAAATCCATAGTTTCTGGGGTTGCCGAGAAAAACAGCGATGCTCCCGATGCTGTTTGAGTCTGGGTTCGGCCCCCGTTGGCGTAGGGGGCGAGAAGGGGTGCAAAACAAAACATCCACTGTGATCCCCTGGAATGCCTAGAGCGATTGACACCAGTATGCTTTACGGTCTGGGGACAAACACTGCGGGGGTCAGACCCCCCTAGCGCCCCCATGCACCCCTGCACAGGGGGCCCCATGTGAAAATTGTCAAAATCGGTCAAAATCGGTGTCAAATCCATAGTTTCCAGGGTAGCCGAGACGAATGGCAACGCTCCCAAGGCTGTTTGAGTTTTGTTCTTTGCTGGTTCACTCTAGTTACAGCTTTCAAAAATGAAACTAATGGGTCAGTTGCAGCCGCTTTGGAATTATCAGGACGCTTGGTCATTATATTACCCAATTTGATTTAGGAACTTGCTTTATTTCTTCGCTCATTCTCAGAAACAGACAAATGGGGCAGTGGCCAGGGGAAGAACAAATCAGGCAGCAAAAGGAAATATGTGTGTATGTTGTGCCCACAGGGATAGAGATTATGGTTTATTTTTATTTCATGGATAAAGCAAGCCTTTCTGTGTTAATCCAAGGAGGAGGATATTTTTTTAAAAAAAGAATTTGCACCTGCTATTTGAACAGTAATTATATATTCGGAATGAGATAAAAACAATCTGCCATATTCTGATGGAGCCTGTTAGTCATTTCATCACGTTCAACAGAATTGATCCTCCTCGCTGCACACAGTACTAATAAAACAAGTTAATGGAGTTTATTCTGTCACAAATTCTATAGTTTCAAAGTTCTGATTACAGGCTATGGGAAATTGCCAGCCTAACCAACTCTTAAGGAAATATAGCAGCTTTACTATATCATTCTCCAAGGATACATTACATTAAGGACCTAGAATCTAATATACAGGGCTATATGAAAGCAAAATTTTCAAATATCGGAATATATTTATAGAATGCCAAAGTCACCATGTGACATGGCAGCAAAGAAGGCAAATATGATTTTGGACTGCGTGATAAGTACGTATGATGAGCCCCCTGGCCCAGGCCAGAGGCCCATCTAGTTCAGCTTCCTGTATCTCACAGTGGCCCACCAGATCCCTCAGGGCTCACACAAGACAACAAGACACTCATAGGAGCCAACTCCATGGGGGCTGGGGGGCTCAAAGCCCTGATGAGAATTTTCCTGTGGGGGATGAGCCCCCATGATTATCTCAGCCCCCCCATTTGCCAGCTCCCCTCAAGCCTCTGTCAGGCAGCCCCCCATCCTACCTTCTGGCTGCCTGGCAGGGGCTTTGGGAGGCTGGGAAAGCTTGCTGGGAAAGCAAGCACAGCACACATGTCCTGCCTGGCTGGAGCCCACCCCTTCCATTCCCATTCACCTGCAGAAACAGTTGGAAGCTTTGTGGCACATGGTGTAGCTGCTGTAGGAAGCTGTACACAGGATTCAAGAATTGGGCTTACCTTAGTCTTCTTTGTCCAGGTACAGCTCAGCAGTTTTCTAAAACAGCAGAAATGTGCATGCTGCCTTCTCCCCCACCTCCCTTCCTCAACAATGGATCCCTAAAACCCACAATTGCTAAGTCTCTCTCTCTCTCTTGCACACGCGCGTGTGTGCACACACACACGTGCGCGCGCACACACACACACACACACACACACACCACTGAGGGTGTCATTAACACCATTTTTTGAGTTAAAGAATTCTACTTTTTGTTACATAAGACCAGGATGTCAAACTCATTTCATAGAGGGCCAGTTAGTATTCATTGTGGCTGCTGAGTGATGTCATTAGTGATGACATCTGCTTCGTGATGTCATTAAGCAGAAAGTGACAAGAAATAAGCACTTTGTTCTTACCTCATTAGCTGCAAATGACAAGAGAAACTATGCAAATTTTGATCATATTTTCAAGATATGGAGAGCCCAATTATCACACAAACTGCCCTTTCAACAGCACCACTTCTGCCAGGAAGAAGACAGAAACTGAAGCTGGGCATGGCTGCCAGAGAGACCCAGGGAGGAGACCTGAGTGGGTTAGAAGCAACACACAGTAGGTTTTGCTTGCTCTGTGTTCCTGCACTGGCCTCCCTTTGTGCCTTTGTTGGTGGGAACTTCATTTCATACTCTTAGCACCCCCTGCTGGCCCAGATGACTAATTGCCCTGGAGTTACTTGCTTGCTGCAGAAGGTCAGGGGGCAAAGCAAGCAACACAGTGGGGGGTGGGCGATAAAAAGGTTCTGTGGGCCTCATTCCTGCACTCATCATGCAGGCCCACAGGCTGGATGTTTGACACCCCTGCATAAGACACTTGTTTTTTGGCCATAATATTTGCTAGAATAAAGTATTACACTCTTGGTTTTTTCTTTGAATTCCTAGTGAAATTCAACATCCAACATCATATAGGATGAGGCCTTAAAACTGTGATTTTTATTTTTTTAAAGTTTTATTTTCAGTTTTTAGGGGGGTTTTTTGCCATTACTTTTGCTAGAATAGAGATATTACACTCTGGGGTTTTTTTTTATTGAATTCTGGGTGAAATTCTGCATCCAACGGTCTATAGCGTGATGGTAGTATTCAGGAAACTTGTGATTTTTGAAATTTGGGCTTCAGTGGTGACACCCCCCTAAGAATGCCACCTGGGGCACTTCACCCCCTGCCTCATAGGTAGCTACGCCACTGGCTGTTAGGATGGTGAGTAACCTGGAGACCATGTCCTATGACAGTGGGACCCACTTTTTAGGTGATGTCACACCTAAAAGGGATACTTATGTGAAGGGATACACATAAGGTGTGTGGAGGGTTACAAACATGTCTAAAATGATCTCTAGATACATGTATTGTATAAAAAGGAATTCTACAATTCTATTCTAAGCTTACTATATCTAAGCTTACTATATGCCTTCGGGCATAAAGGCGGGGTAAAAATCTTTTAAATAAATAAATAAATAAATAAATAAATTTTTGAGTAAATATTTTAAAGTTTATTCTTTAAGTTATGGGACAAGGAAAGGAATTACATGGGATTGTTGGAAACACAAAGGGATACACATAAGGTGTGTGGAGGGTTACAAACATGTCTAAAATGATCTCTAGATACATGTATTGTATAAAAAGGAATTCTACAATTCTATTCTAAGCTTACTATATCTTAATTAGATCAATCAATTCGTTCAGGTACCCATCATTGGTGTATATTTTGGCTTCTGTTCCCTGCAGGTCAGTACCAGCTTAAGGCCTCGGGCTTGCCAGAGCCCCCTTAAAGATCAAGCTGCTGGGCTGCTGGGGGTGGAGTGGAGCCACTAATTGAGACACCTGTGCAGAGGCCGGGCCGGCAAACTCAGGCACCATTTGGCTTCTGTTCCCTGCAGGTCAGTACCAGCTTAAGGCCTCGGGCTTGCCAGAGGCGCGAGCCTTTGGCGCGAGCTGAAGGGCAAGAGCCAAAGGGCTCTTTGCCCGTGGCTCTTCGCCTGGGGAGCAGAGCCTGGAGCCCGGAACACCTGCTGTTGCTGCTGCCTGCCTACCTCCCTGTTCCATCTTCCCGTGGATCATTAAGCTCCAGCCACGCCCTTACTTTTTGGACTTTGGCCGCCTGTCAACAAGCCAACACCAGCCTTTTAATGTGACTTCCTGGCCCAGAGTGAGAGTCTGGCCAGGAGAGTGGACGGTATCCCTGCCTCTGTGAGAGGGGGGCAGGGAGGGACGGAGTGACGCCTTTGCCTCGGTGAGAGAGAGGCAGAGGCCTGCAGCAGCCCAAGCCTCAGTGTGAGGGGGGTGAGGGCTGCTGCACTGGTTGTTGGTGGGGAGTGTGTGTGTGTTTGTGTGTGTGTGTTTTTAGTTTTTGTATTTGTGCTGGGGTGGTTGGCTTGTAGGTCGCTCCCGCCGGAATTATGTGCTTGACGCCTCGAGGGAGCTCAGGGGAGGGGAGGGGGACCACCATCAGTAGAGTTACGGGTTACGGAAGATATGGCGGTGGGGGCGAGACCGGACATTACCGGAGAAGGAGGGTCAGTCATAGACAGACTGTCCCTCTTTCTGGCCCTCCCCTCATCCCTCTGACCCTTGGAAATCCTGGCAACAGTCCCCTGAGTCTGAAGCTGCTGCTTCTGAATGCCAGGTCGGTGAATAATAAGACCTCTCTGATCCATGATTTAATCTTGGAGGAGAAAGCCGACCTGGTATGTATCACGGAGACCTGGCTGGATGAGCTGGGAGGGGTCAGTCTTTCCCAGATTTGTCCGCCAGGTTTCCGGGTACTTCAGCAGCCACGACTACAGGGGCGGGGAGGCGGGGTTGCAATGGTCTATCGGGATTCCATCCGTCTCACCAGATACCCTGTTCAGCAGTCCACCGGGTTTGAGTGCCTTCACGTTGTGCTGGAGGGGCGAGACAGAACAGGGATTCTGTTGGCGGGTGGCCTTGCTGCCCAACAGTCTCCCTGCCTGAGCTGACGGAGCTGGTCTCGAGCGTGGTGTTGGAGTCCCCCCGCCTATTGGTGTTGGGGGACTTCAATGTCCATGCCGAGGCCCCGGGAACACCTGCGGCTCAGGATTTCATGGCCTCCATGGCAACCATGGGTCTGTCTCAAAGAATATCTGCCCCGACGCATGAGGCAGGACACACGCTGGACCTGGTGTTTACTGCGGGGCAGGCTGATGATGATCTGGAGGTGGAGGATATTGAGATCACCCCTTTGTCATGGACAGATCATAGTCTGGTGGGATTTAGGCTTGTTGCGGCTTCTCACCTCTGCAAGGGCAGGGGATCGCACTTTATGATCCGCCCTCGGAGGCTGATGGATCCAAATGGATTCCTGAGGGCTCTGGGGGACTTTCCTGTTGCCAGAGTTGGAGACTCACCCGGTGCCCTGGTCGACCTCTGGAATACGGAGATGGCCAGGGCCCTGGATGAGATCGCTCCTGAGCGTCCTCTGCCCAGGCGCAGAATCAGAGCGGCTCCTTGGTTTTCTGAGGAGCTGCGAATGATGAAGCGGCAGGGCAGACGACTAGCGCGTTGGTGGCGAAAGACTCGTGCCGAATCTGACCGTGCACGGGCTAGGGCCCACTTAAAAGCTTATTCTAGAGCAGTGGTGGCGGCTAAGAGGGCACACTTCTCTGCCACCATTGCATCTGCAGAGAACCGTCTGGCTGAGCTCTTCTGTGTGGTCCGCAGCCTTCTACATCTGGCCCCCCCCTATTGATGGGGAGGAGCACACGGAGGCTCGCTGTGACGAGTTTGCAAAACATTTTGCAGAGAAGATCGATCAGATTCGGCATGACTTGGACGCCGCTGTGGGCATATCTAGTGATGTCCCCGGGGAAACTGTCTATCCTACGATTTGGGATTCTTTTCAGCTTGTAGAGCCTGAGGATGTGGACAGGATTCTCTGGAGTGTGAGACCTGCTGCTTGCCCGCTCGACCCTTGCCCAGCATGGCTAATTAGAGCTGCCCGGGGAGGGCTGGCCGAGTGGACGGGGAGGGTGGTGAATTCATCTCTGAGGGAGGGGGTGCTCCCGCCTGCTTTGAAGCAGGCGATGGTTCGCCCCCTCCTGAAGAAGCCCTCCCTGGATCCTACAAATTTAAACAACTTTCGGCCAGTCTCCAATATCCCATTTCTGGGCAAGGTGATTGAGCGGGTGGTGGCGTCCCAGCTTCAGAGGGTACTGGAGGAAACGGATTATCTGGACCCATTCCAATCTGGCTTCAGGCCGGGGTTCGGGATGGAGACTGCCTTGGTCGCCTTGGTGGATGACCTGTGCCGGGGGATGGACGGGGGAAGTGCGACCCTGTTAGTCCTGCTGGACCTCTCGGCGGCTTTCGACACCATCGACCGTGGTGTCCTTCTGGGTCGGCTGGCCGGGTTGGGGCTTGGAGGCACTGTTTTGAAGTGGTTCCGCTCCTTCCTGGCTGATAGATCCCAGAAGGTGGTGCTGGGGGACGCTTGTTCGGCACCCCGACCTCTTAGGTTTGGGGTGCCGCAAGATTCCATCTTATCCCCCATGCTGTTTAACATCTACATGAAACCGCTGGGAGAGGTCATCCGGGGGTTTGGAGTGGGGTGCCATCAATATGCTGATGACACCCAACTTTATCTCTCCTTTCCCCCTGATTCTGAGGAGGCGGTTGAGGTCCTGGATCGCTGTCTGGAGGCAGTTGGGGGCTGGATGGGGGCGAACAAGCTGAAATTAAATCCGGATAAGACAGAGGTGCTTTTGGTTCGGAAATCCACAGCTCGGGTATTGGACTATCGTCCTGCTCTGAATGGGGTCGCACTTCCTCTGAAAGAGCAGGTTCGCAGCTTGGGGGTTCTCCTGGATTCACAGCTACACCTGGAGTCCCAGGTGGCGGCGGTGGCCAGGGGAGCCTTTGCTCAGCTTCGGCTGATTCGCCAGCTGCGGCCGTACCTGAGCTGTGCGGACCTGGCCACAGTGACCCATGCCCTAGTGACATCTAGATTAGATTATTGCAATGCGCTCTACGTGGGGCTGCCTTTGAAGACAGTCCGGAAATTACAACTAGTACAGAACGCGGCGGCTCGGGTGGTTGCTGGGGCACGTCGGTTTGACGCTGCTTCGGCGACTGCACTGGCTGCCGATTCTGTTCCGGGCCCAATTCAAGGTGCTAGTTTTGACTTTTAAAGCCCTTTATGGCTCGGGTCCGGGGTATTTGAGGGACCGCCTTCTTCCATATAATCCAACCCGTACTCTTGGATCATCTGGGGGGGGCCCTTCTGACTGTGCCGCCACCAGGAGAAGTGAGAGGGGCGGCGGCCAGGAAGAGGGGCTTCTCGGTGGTGGCCCCCCAACTCTGGAACACCCTCCCCTTAGAATTGAGAACTGCTCCCTCTTTGCTTACATTTCGGCGGGGGCTGAAGACCTTTTTATTCCAAAAAGCTTTTAACTGTTGACAGGCTGGCTGGCTGGCTGGTTTGTTTATTTTTATATATGATCCACTGGGTGTGTTGTTTTTTAAATTGTATCTGTTTTAATTTTGTTGATTGTATTGTTTTTAACATTGTTTTTAACTGCTTTTTAATGTTAATTTTATATTTTATCTTGTTATATTGTAATGCCGCCTTGAGCACCTCCGGGTGAAAAGGTGGGGTAAAAATCAAATTAGTAATAATAATAATAATAAATATTCTCTCATATCTCTCAAAATTGTATGTTTGCTAAATTGATTCATCTTTCTTATCTATATAATCCATACAAATACACCAAAAACTAACATTTATAGGGAGGAATAAGAGCCATCTAAGCAGTAATAAAAAATATATATATTGCTAAAAGCAAAACAGAAGAAACACACACAAAAAAGAAATAGAAAGATAGAATCTACGATATAAAGTTATGTTATATATTCATTTACGCTTAAAATATTACGAACAGTTCTGCAGCTCATTCTAAACCGTATTATGTGATACCAGGACTGTCTTCCAGTATTTAATCATATTATTTTTCCCTTCTTTTAAAACCATAATTATCCTTAAAAATAATTATAATCTTATTTAACTATGCATTATATCTCTGCTTTCCCCATAAATCTTCTATCTTTCCCTCAAACTTCTGCGTCATAAACTTAAAACAAATGTATACACCCCTTCCTTTGTTCCTCTGTCTTCCCCGTCCTAAAATCGCCATTTTGAAGCCAGCCTTTTAGCAATAAAAATTCCGAATCTATTCAATTTCTCACCACTTACATTCTATAATAATCTCAAAACTTTCACATCAATTACATTTATAATAATCTTAAAACTGTCACAATTTACTTAGAACCAGAGCGAAGAATTGTCCAGTTAAATCTTCCCCCCTTTCTCTCACTAAGAGGGGGTAGGTAGCAGCTTTCCTCTCCCACAGAAAAGCTGCAAACTGCTTCAGATATCTCTCAAACCTTCGTTCTGTCTGCCTGTCTTCAAAAGTCCTGTAAAACCTTCAATCGACGGGATAGAATTCAGCTCCTCTTCAGTTCAACACCTCTCAAGTTGCTGGGGGATTGCTTTGATCTTACAGTCCATCAAATTGCTTGGATAATCTGGTTGTAAAACTTTACAGTTCAAGTTGTAAATCTTTCTTGGAAAGTCCTGAGTCAGCGTCTTGCTCAAAATAAAAAGTTTTTTTCCTTTCTTCTTTTTATTTCATCTCAGTTCTAAAGTTTATTGTAAAATAGCATTGTTAGACATATAGCACGCACCTCAGTTAGCATGACACATGTAACATACATCTCAATTAATATAGATCTGGTAGTTCTAAAGCCTGTCATCGGCCATCTTCTTTAGGAGGTGCAAATTATATCTTTAATTATCTTCAATCGCTTAGTGAATTACCATTTCAATATTCTTCTTCCACTTTATTCCTCCTGCTTTTCTTCTTTCTGCCGGGGGCTAGCAGAGAATGAAATTCCTTCCCGATTGTGACAATCAGCATTCAGTCCAGCTGTTACCTCCAAGGTTTAACGGCCATCGGCCCTGTGCTCACCAGACGCAGGTTTCTGTCGCCCAGTTGTTACATGGCAAGCTTTCCCTCCCCCCGGATCGGCCAAGTTCCAGGGTTGGTCAAGCGTAACTGCCAACCTTCCGACACCTTTCCTGATTTCTAAAGCCATTCTCTTCTCAAAGAAGAGTCTGGAACAGAGCACGGCTTGAGCCGCTTCATCCACGAAGGATAAATGCGACTTGCCTGGTGGCCATCTTCCCCCGCCCCGATGTCATTGTTTTTATAAATCACACTTTTAAAATAAATCGCGTGTTGTACTCATAAACATCCACATTTGGAAAAATGGATAGAAAACGGAGAGAGAGAGAGAGAGAGAGAGAGAGAGAGAGAGAGAGAGAGAGAGAGAGAGAGAGCGCCTGCAAAACACCCAATCTTGTTGTTTCTGCATCCTGCAATAGCTAAGCTGTGTGATCAGTAAAACTATGTGGGTTTTAACAAAATTTCTGGCATGAGTTCCAGTTGCAGACATGGCCCATTTGCTGCCCTGGGGCCAGGACCGCAGGCTGAGGCCCCTGTAGCAACTAGCACCCCCACTTACCTGGAGCTCACGGAGCCCTGTGCAACTCTCCATCATGTTCCAAAACCCTTCTGAGCTTTCAGAAGGCTTTTATGCAATACTTCCAATTTTCCAATGAAAACTGGAAGTATTGTATAAGGGTCCTCTGCAGGATGATGCAGTCGGTAATAGTAAGTCCACCATTGTGAGTTCAGCTTTTTGGCATGGTTTCCTCAAAAATTAATACTTAGCACCCAGGATAGTGCCTGTAAAAATACATGAATGTAGACTATCATAGATTACTAAATACAACAGTTGCTTTCAGGTATGTTGAAATACCTTGAAATTTTTTTCAAAAACACATTTCTCTTTGGACGTTTCCTAAAAAATGTAAAAATGCAATTTTTTAAATGGTGTGCAAATGCATCTATGGTAGAAAATGGGTTCCGCAACCCCCTGAAAATCAATTCATGACCCACCAGGGGGTTGTGACCTCTAGGTTGGGAACTACTGTCCTATGAAGATGGGTTGAAGGAGATGGGCATAGATGGTTTTGAAAAGAGAAAATTAAAAGGAGACATAACTATAGAAATATCTGAGGCTGTAGGATGGAGTTCTTGGTTGCTCCAGGTGTAGGACCAGGACAAATGGGCTTAAATTGGAAGAAAAGATACTTCTATTAAGCATTAGGAAAAAAACTTTTTCTGACTATGTAAAATGTTCTGCAGTGGAATACTCTGCCTCAGAAAGTGATAGATTCTCCATTGTTGGAGGTGTTTAAGCAGAGGCTGGCCATTTATCAGGGACATTGTAGTTGTGGACAACCTGCATTGGCATAGGTTGAGCTTGAGGATCTTGTCTTCCAACTCTATAAAAATCTGCATCTAGTGGTGACTAGACCTAGATTTGCCTTTTGTTGTCAAACTGGCTATATGTTGTACCATATAGCCTATGCATATAGACTATGCTGTGGTACTAAGGGATTTGTTAACCCGAACAACTTTGATTTAAATAGGCTAGGACTGTAATTGGTGTGATAAAAAGGTAAAGGTTTCCCCACGACTGAATGGTCTAGTCGTGACCAACTGTAGGGGGCGGTGCTCATCTCCGTTTCTAAGCCGAAGAGCTGGTGTTTGTCCGAGGACAAGCTTCCGTGGTCATGTGGCTGGCATGACTATATGCCATAGTGCACAGAACGCCGTTACCTTCCCACCAAAGTGGTAACTATCTACTCGCATTTTTAGGTGCTTTCAAACTGCTAGGTTGGCAGGAGCTGGGACAAGCAACGGGAGCTCACTCTGTTGTGTGGTCTTGAACTGCCAACCTTCCAATCAACAGCTTGGCGGTTTAACCCACAGCGCCACCATGTCCCACAATTGGTGTGATATCCTGGGATAAATGTGTGCCACAAGAGATTTACTAACATGCTGCAAGAGCTTCATTAATTAACAGTGCAATTCTAGGCATGTCTACTCAAAAGTAAGTCTCATTGAGTTCAATGGAACTTACATGGCATTGCAGCCTAAGCTTTCTCTGAGCTCAAAATGCAGAAAAGCTACTACTGCATCTCTGCATGATTTACTATTCTAATCTTGCTTCTTTCCAGTCATCCTTTGCCTGGGGTAGCTTTTGGACTGACAGCCCAATCCTGAGCTGCCTGTGTACCCATATGAACAGCAGTAACCAAGTAGCAATAGCCAAGCGGTAGGTAGTACTCCTACCGGGCAGGGGCCAGAGGCTTCTTGGAGGAAGGGGACGTTTGTCCCCTCCCCCAGGTAAGGGCGCAGGTTGGGTGATGGGTCTCCTGTGCCAGCTAATTTGCCGGTGCAGATACGAGGGCCTCCATATTGGGCTGCATGACCTGACACAAAGCTCAGGATCCGGCACCTTGTGCAACTCTCCATCGTGTTGCAAAAACCCTCTGAACCTTCAAATGATTTTTATGCAATACTTCCAAGTTTCCAATGAAAACTGGAAGTATTGTATAATGGTTGTGGTTGACGATGGTTGACGATGGTTGACGATGTGGTTGGCATTACTTGCCCCCCAAGTAATGGGAAGATTGCTGCCAGTCCCACTCCCCACTTCACCCCTCCCCCACCCAGGAATGCCCTCCCACCCTGCCCAGAACCAGCACAAAGCCAGCAACCAGTGCACTCACTGGCTTGTGTTGCCAGTGCCAGGGATGGCACTGGCCTGGTGCCAGCAATAAGCCCGAGGCCTTACTGCTGTAGGTGAAGACACTTTATGGCACATTTATGACATCAGCGCCCACGGCATGCTCATACCATGGGTGCTGTGGGGCTCAGGAATGGGCCCTGAGTTTTCTTAAAACCACAATATTCAGCACCCTTCTACATTGGATAATAAACATATATTTATGTTGCTGATCCTACCTCCGGTTTGCCCTTTGCTAAGCCACAGGACAATGACATTGTGGAACAATGATCCAGTTGCCATGGGAGGCAAAATCTGGCTGTAAATACCTGCACTTGATTGATTTTATCTAACTTCAAGGATCAGGAAACCACAAGCTCTGCTCCTCTGACCGTTTGGAAAACACTTCCATTTTTTTATACAAACCACGTCCCTGTAGATTTAAACTACTTTAGCAAATTTCAAAGTCAAAATATAAGACTTCAGAGGTTTCCAGAATTAAATTCTCCTGTACTTAATTAGCATGCCACAAGCCAAATAGAGGCATCTCATATAAGGAGATACTGAAGTAAAACAGAGGTGCTTTATAATGAAAATGCATTTCTTTGATCTTTGGCCATGGTATGTGTAAGCAAGCATCACTTTTTCCCCCAGACTTTAACAGCAATTATACTGAATGGGTAGGCAAATATATTACTCTCTAAATCTTGCAATCTATTGAAGAATATCTTAAATTAGCAGCCTACATTGATTAGGTCCACCAGTACCATGTTCTTCCAAGTAACAATTCAAATCCATTATCTGAGACAGAATATCCCCTCAATATTTACTTATGGGGATAGTTAGAAGTCTCTGTGAAAATGAAGTTGTGGTGCTCTTATTAATTCAGTTGATCACCACTGAATCTTATAATTAACCTCATATTTCAGAATGAACATAATGCAGCTTCAGAGCTGGGGAAAAACAATGTTTGATTTCTTATCTCGATACTATCTCCAATCTAAGCTGAACGCTGTGCATTAAATATCAAATTATCATTGCAAAATATTGGCTCGAGGACAGCTCTAGTCATGCACAACTTGTCATGTACAACAGCTAGGGCATTCCCCCTCTGTTTTAAAAGACACACTCAACCCATTCAGCAGGTCCTGGCAGAGCAATGCATCATAATGTGGATATAGAGATGTAGTCAGATGCAACCCCTCATTTTGAAATTGCATTTCCTTGTTTTATCAAAAGTTCAACATGTAGATTTTCCATATTTCTTTTCACAAATGGCCATCCGTGCATTCAGGGATTTCATGGAGGGAAAGTGGGACAGTACACACTGGACTCACCCCTGACATTGGCGTGCATGCCAACTCAGTCTTGTCATTCAGAACTTGTGCTGAATGTACAGTTTGCGGTTGACATCAGTGGGCAGTGACCAGTTGGATTAGTGGGACCCAGGATGGGCCAACTAGTCAGTACAGATGTAACATGGGAAATAGTCACACCCTCACTGTAACATACACAGAGAGCTCTTTACTGCCACAGAGCTGTGGCAGACTGTTGAAAGAAACCACACTCTCGTTTAACACCAAGTAGTGAACAAATCTGTTCACGAATCTTTATGGCAATTTAATTGTATTTTAGCACTGAAGAAAGCCTTGCTGACCCTCACAAGAGGAATAAATAACATAGGCCGAGTACTTCTAATTTGCATAGATTCGTTCGTTCAAATTAATGCTCATAGGCAGCCCAATTAAATCCTGAACCCATCAGTGCCTGGGGCTCCAGGGACTCCCTTACCCCGGGGAGACCACAGCTAGCAACAATAGGTCTCCTTGGCTCTATGCCTGTGTTTGAATGGGTGCAGTGTTGAGGAAGCCCTTCTCAGGTTGTCCTGCTTGGGAGAGGGTTCAGGATACAGTGGCAGATGCTGCCGTTGTGTCCACCCCAATCCAGCCCCCCCTCCCCTGCCCAATTCCACACCCTCCTCATTTTGAAGAGGCTTGCTGCAGAGGCCCAGTACTGACTGGTGCTGTCTCAGCACTGGTGCTGCCTCCTCCCACAGTGCCATGAACATGCATTACAGCACATTTTTGATACTTTTAGCCAGTGAGACGCATGTACCACTGGTGAGAGTGCCCTCAGAATCAGGCTATAAATGACATCTATATATATAAAAAAGGGTGTGTGTGTGTGTTCCGCATAGGCTCCACAACGCCTGGAGCGATTGACACGAAACTTGGCACTCATACACTTTATGGCCTGGCGACAAACACTGCAGGGGTCAGACCCCCTTAGCGCCCCCGGGGGGGGGGGTATGCGGGGGTCCCCACATGAAAATGGTAGAAAACAGCCAAAATTGGCGTCGAATCTGTAGTTTCCAGCGTCGCTGAGATGAGCGGCGACACTCCCAATGCTGCTGGAGTCCGGGTTCGGCCCCCGCCTTGGCGAGGGGGGCAAGAAGGGGTGCAAAACAACATGTCCACCATGCCCCGCTGGAACGCCTGGAGCGATTGGCACCAGAATCGGCATGCACATGCCTTGTAGCCTGGCAACAAACACTGCGGGGTCAGGCCCCCCTAGCGCCCCCAGGGGTGGGGGTACATGGGGGGCCCACATGAAAATGGTTGAAAACGGCTGAAATCGGCGTCAAATCCGTAGTTTTTGGGGTTTCCGAGACGAACAGCGATGCTCCCAATGCTGTTTGAGTCTGGGTTCGGCCCCCGTCGGCATACGGGGCGAGAAGGGGTGCAAAACAAAATGTCCACCGTGGCCCCCTGGAATGCCTAGAGCGATTGACACCATTATGCTTTACGGTCTGGGGACAAACATTGCGGGCAACGCCAGGTAACAAAAAGCTAGTTATTAGATAATATTGCCTGGCCACAAAGTACAAACCAAACTATAAGTGACATTAAACATGTTACCTAGTTTGGGATCTGTTGTCTAGTTTTATCTGTTTAAAATGGCAAATGGGAGGAGGGGAAAATCTGGATGGAAGTAGAGTGTTTTATGCATTGGCACCTTCGAGAACAAAGAATTGTTCGGGACCAAGTTCTTCCATACAATCCTATCCATCCTCTTAGGTCATGGGGGGGGGCTTCTGAGTATGCCCCCACCAGGTTAAGTGAGGGTGGTGGCAGCTAGGAATGGGGCTTTCTCAGTGGTGGCCCCAGAACAGCTCCCTCTCTGGAAACCTTTTGGCAGGGCCTCAAGTCCTTTCTGTTTCAAAAGGTGTTTGGCTGGCTGCTTTAATGTAATGGTCTTTTAATTTTGGTGATTCTGGGTTCTGTGTTATTTTAAAGATGCTATTTTAATGTTTTTAAGGGTGCAATCCTAACCTGGAGTTATGCCAGCACAGTTAAGCCAGCAAAGTAGTGGGGCTCATTAATGAGAATAACGAGACTGCGTACAGAAAGGAAGTACAAGGGCTGATACTGTGGTGTAAAGAAAACCATCTTACACTTAATGCTAAAAAAACTAAAGAGCTTATAATCGATTTTAGGAGAAAGAGAGATGTGCATTTGCCTTTGTATATAAATGGTGAGGAGGTGGAGAGGGTTGGCAGTTTCAAATTTCTGGGCACCCACATTTCTTTGGACCTTACATGGACATTAAATGTTGATATGCTAGTGAAGAAAGCGCAGAAGAGGCTGTACTTCCTAAGGGTGCTTGGGAGGATGAACCTTTCTCAGCGTCTACTTTTGGCCTACTACCGTAGCACCATCGAGAGTGTCCTGACTTACAATATTTTAGTATGGTACGGGAGCAGCTCTGTAGGGGATAAGAAGGCACTACAGAGAATTATTAAAGTGGCCCAGCACACTATCGGGCTCCAGCTACCCACCCTTGATGATATTTTCGCCACCCGTTGTTTAAAGAAATCACATAACATCCTTAGAGACTCTTCCCATCCTGCTCACAACCTTTTTGAACTGTTGCCTTCTGGCAGGAGATATAGGACTATTAGAACTCGGACGACACATTTCATAAACAGTTTTTACTCTAGAGCCATAACAGCATTGAGCAACGAACTCAAGTACCAGTAGATGGGGGCAGTCGGACTGTACTATTGTCTATTGTGTGGATGTTTGTGTTTTATAAAGAGGAATTTCAAGGGGGGGTAGGGGGTGGGGGATGTGGGGGGACTGTTGGGAACTTAGTGTATGTGTTGGTTTGGTCTCCGGGTGTCAGTGAATTTTGTTGTGTAATACAATGGCAATAAATACATAATAATAAATAATAATAATAAAGTTGGCCAGCATAATGGCCATCGTGAAGCACATTTGGACTACTCTCGGAGTCAGGGAGGATGGAACACATCTGTGTGCTGGCCTCTCTGACGTCAAGAGTGGTCCAAACATATTTTTACAGTGTCCCTTGTGCCAGCCAAACTTTGCTGGCCTAACTGTGCCGGCATAACTCCAGGTTAGGATTGTGGCCTAAGATATTGTTTTATTTTTTGTAAGCTGCCTTGAGTCCCGCTCTAGAGAAAAAGGCGGGGTAGAAATCTTTTAAATAAATAAATAAATAATTTTGGGTACAAAAATGGTGCAGAATTAAAGAGTTTCCTGTGCCACCAATTGAGCACAAATCAACTTTGCCTGGCCTTCCCATCCCGTGACACCTTGGGGGCTTTTGCCCTGTTGGTTGTATCATTGGCAGGGGTGGGGCTTAGCCAGCCTACTGCTGCATTTGAGAGCTGGCTGCCAGTCTTACCCATGTGGTGCCAGCCAGGAAGGTTGGAGTGGGGCATTTGGTATGCACACTGTGGTCAGCAAAGCCAGGGGAGAAGTCCAGTACTGCCCCTCAGTGCCGTGCCAGTTTGAGGGGCTGGGGGAAGCAAATGTTCTGGCCTGAGTCATGGAGACTTATCTCAAAGGCTGCTTGGCCCAGGGTGGGCTTCTGTGGTTCAGCTCCCTTCCAGGTCTGATAGTGATAACCAGGCACAACCTTCATGGGTACTTCATGCTTGGAGTTGGGGTGGTAATTCCCAGCCTGGGGAATTGGGCATTCAGCTGCCATCTCTCTAAGTTGAAAATATTAATTTTTCTGCTACTAGTATGGGTCCTTCTTCTTCCTGTAATTGCTCATTAATAAAAGTATCAATGTTCACCTATATTCCTGTTTCACATAGTTTTTGGGGAGTGAATGGGCAAAAACAGCCTTTAGCAAGGCAATCTGGATCTCACCCACTGCATCTGCTACTTTTAAAAGAGAAAAAAAATAGATGACGATATGTTTTAACATCACGTCTAGTTTGGACCTAATATGGAAAGAAATGATCCTTTGATAATCTGAAACAGACACCACTGTGTTTTATGTCTCTTGATGTGCACAGCTCCAAATGTTCTTTTCATCTCTTCTTGTTGTTTTCTTTAATCTTCCTTTATTTTTCCCTTTCAGTTAATTATATTATTTTGTAATCCAGACCCATTTTTTCCCATGCTACATTACTTTGTTTTGCTAGTCATTTCATAACATAATCTTTTTGGCATTACATGTTTCCTGTTTTTGTCTCCATTACTTTATAAGCCATGCTAGAATGATACTGCTTTAAGAATTTGATAAAATGAATCCCAGGACTGGATCACACATGCATGCACATAGAGGTTTGTCCAGTTAAAAACTTACTCATATTGTGATAATCATTGCATAGTGGAGATGTTGGTGCCTTACTGCCCTCTATCAAACAAATAGTATGCTTGACCTATGGATTCCAGGTGGATTCCAATCCCACAGATGCCTAATTTGTGCAATGCCAAATGTTTATAAGGGAAAGGATTCATGGCACTACCTTATATGCAACTTTATCTGCATGGTGCAGAGGAGTGTGAAGACACGTGCCACTTAGCAATTATCTGAACTAGATTTTCATTAATGGCAGCTGAATGTGGGCCCAATGCAGAATGCCCTTTTTGCCAGCGATACGTGTGTGGGGTGGGACCCGGTGTTGGCTTACACTACTGGAACTTATCCCAACACAGGGCTGCTTGATTCACTGCTGGCAAAATAGCTGGTGGTGAGCTGAGGAGCCCCATTGCGGGTGACAGGGCTTTCCCCAGGGCTTTCCTTTCTCCCAAGGAGCCTCCAGTGGCTGCCCGCCTCCCAAGGGATGCAGCGGTCACCATTTTGGTACTGCTGCTCCTGCGGGAGCTGGTCAGTTTTGGATTGGGCTCTGTGTTTGCATACTACTGACTTCAGTGAAAAGCACTGTGATGTGATAAGACAGCTTGATCTACTGCCTGATCTGTAGTAGTCCTCTCACATATGCAGTAATCATACATGCACACGTGAGCCAGCCCTAAAACAAGCTTCAGTGAAATCCAAACAAAGTAATTCCTATGGCTATGACATTCTGTTCACCTTTGTTGCAATGGGACAATTCACTTCAACCCAAAATCTCAAACAGAATGGCAAAGATTATTGTGTGCAACTAAAGAATGTCATAGCTTGTGAAGTCCCAGAGCATTTACTGAAGCAGAATGCTAGACTGGTTAGGTCTTGGCTAGGCAATTTTTATCTACTTATACTCACTGATTTCCTTTCCAGAATTCAAGTGGTTTTTGTTATGCCAAGGATTACCAGATTTTTTTTAAAAAGAGCAATTTTTGGAATAAGGTGCTATGTTTGTTCATAATTATCTGCATGAAGTTGCAATATACGAAGGGTTCATGCTACAGCAGTCTGCTGGCACAATTGGTAGCTGACAAAGTTAGCATGCTTAAATACTGATAGAAAGCAAAAAAAAGTGAGAAGACTGTGTTTGTGTGTTATACAGATACAATAAACAATCTCCATCATTCTAAAATAGCCTGTTTACTCAAAAGACAGGAAGAAGAATTCAAACAAGGAAAGAAACACTTTCATCTGTTTATATCACTTTCAAACAAATGAAGTCAGAGTCCATGTTTCTGGCATGCCTGGATTGTCTCTTCAGTGAAGCCAAATAATATTAACACAAATAAACAAAACATCTAAAAATACGGAGTACAGCTTCACAGGCCGCCAGAGCAGAGAGAAGTACGCAGCCATCTCCATTAGTCCTCATTAAATTGTAAAGCTTCAGGATGAGGGATTGTGTTGGCTCTGATTCATACCTTCCAACAAAGTTCTCTTCCTCACTTCTGTCAGGTATCAATTCTTTAGAAGGTTCTGTCAGGTATCAGCTTCTTTAGAAGATGAGACCTTTCTATTGTTTTCCCCTTGCATTTCTCAAATTGTGAATCCCAACCCACTGGTATTTCACAACCTGATTTTTGGTAGCAAAAGTCTGAGTGGCCCCCTGTAACGTGGGCAGGTCCAGGAAGGAGGATACAGTGCATATAGTGGAGGAGGCCTCCACTGAACCTGCCCCCCCCTCCTGGGCCCGATCCTTCCTGCCCTCCCTCAGCTAGAAGCACCTCCTTCCCATCTCCGATCTACCCTTCCACCGCCCCTCAGCTGCCCACCAGTTTCCCTAGGTCTGAATGCACTGCTGGCAGGCCAGCACAAGCTCTTCTGCCTACACTAGAGTAATTGCAGACATGCTTTATGGCATATCGGCAACACTCTTGGCCAGTGAAGTAGCTGCTGCACCATTGGACTGGTAAGTTTGGACTGCACTTTGTGTGGCCTTAGACAAACTATTATTTTTTCCCCTTTCTAGTATTGCTCTCCCTGCATACAAAATAGGAGAAAAGATAATACTGATCAGAGCTGGTCATGTATGGTGAAGATGTGAAAGAGGAGGAGATTGTGCCTCCTGCTTCCACTCCCATCTCTATATGTTCTTCACCACTCTGCACAGAGTTCCCTTCTTCCAGTTGAAAATGGCTACTAAGCATGTGGAGAGGGCCCTGTGTACATACAAATTGAATAAGCCTAGGATCTGGGCATTCATCTGAGAAAGGGCGCAAGGTCAATGAGCATGAACCGAGTATACATTCCAACAACATGTTTTCCAACCATGTGAAAGGTATTAGAAATCTAATTAGGTCTGAAAACCAGGGATAACGTGAGGTTTACTGAGATAAGGTTCAAAAGGCATGCATATATAGAATAGATATGTGCATATTATCTGGATATTAATAGTATCACTTGTTATCCAATGTAGCATTTTCTGTTTTCCAAGTTACTATGACAAAATTAGGACACCAGTCATTATATTTCTAAAAAGCAGCTCATCATTGCTAGTTATATTTTTAAATAATTCTACTTCTTTAATGGATCCAAAAGTCTTTTTTTTTCCTCCTTAAACCCCATTTTGGAAACTGAAGATTGGTTGAAGTTTTCTTGATACACACAATTTCCATAATGGTGTTCCCGCCCTTGCTGCTCTTCCAATGGATGAGCAGGGGAACAAGGCAGGTGGGGAAAAGGGGATTGAAAAGGGAGGTCTTTGAAAAGGGTTCGTACAGATTTCTAGAATTAAAGTCCATCTCAGGTTACAAGCTGTGAAGTTGTACGTACAACCTCCTGGTTCTTAGAAATAGGCAACCTCAGAATGCCGGGCTCAAGATCCAGCAGGGCTCTTTTTATGTTCTTGTTTTGGGATGGCTAACAACATTAAAGGCAATTTATACCAGACAAACTAAAAAGAATGAACAGCAACAGGAAAACTCAGAATCATTTCACAACAGAAAGATAAAAACCACAGAGTGGAAAACCAAGCTGACATTTATGAGGGCATAGGGAAACAAAATGTGTTCGCCTTACCTCGAAAATACATGAGATGAAGTGCCAGCCAAGTTTCCCTGGGAAGAACATTGCATAGACACAACCAAGAAGCCCTTTCACCAGTCACGGGTCACTTGACTTTATATTAGAAGGAGGAGGCATTGAGAGGAGGGCCTCCAAAGATGAATGTAAAACACAGGCAGGGATGTACTGAAACAGCGCCGAATAGCAATGCAATTTTAAAATATCTAGAACAGTGGCTCCCAAAGTCCATCGGTGGGAGAAGGGAGCCACCTAGGTCTTTGCGGGGGCAGGGCTGTAGCAGAAAAGCAATCCCCAGGATTGTGCTGCTGCTGGTTATGGGAGGGTTTTTTTTACACTTACCAGCCTGCAGTGCTGGAGTCCTGGAGAGTCTTGGGGGTCTGGGTAGCCCTCTGCAGGGCTCCCTATGCCTCCAAACATGTCTTTTTTTTTAAGGCCATTTCAGGTTTTCGTTGTAAAACTGGAAGTGCCTGGTTTTTTATTTAAAAAAAACATGTTGAGAGGCATGGGGACCCTGCGGAGGGCAACCCAGACCCCCAGGACCCCCCAAGACTCCAGTGTCTGAGGCTGGTAAGTGTAAAAAAAACAACAGCCTCCCATCACCAGCAGCAGTGCAATCCTGAGGATTGCATTGCTGCCTTCCCCACTCCCCACCCCTTAAAGGGGCAAGGAGAAGTGCTTCCCTGGTGGGTTGCAACCCACCAGTTTGGGAAGCACTGATCTAAAATATAAGTTCAGTTTGGATGCAAACACATTTCCGTTGCAATCCTAGGCGTGCTTACTTGGAAGTAAATAATTGAATTCATAGAGGCTTACAGCACAATCCGGTCCAGGTCTAAGTCCCATTGGGCTGAAGGGGGCTTGCTCCCAGGAAATTGTTGCCTTGCTTTGTTGAGAAGTGCTCAAGAGTATCTTCTAAATAGGTGAAAAAATATCTGACCATTTTGGAATAGAAAACCATATGTACCCATTTTATAGTCTTTGGTGGTAAAAACCCAAGTGTGATATTATAGACAATTAGATAAACAAATGCATTAAATGGGATTTAGACAAGAATACGTTGCATGTGGAAGCAAAATGATACCTGGTTTATTAGGATAACAAAGTATTTGTGCTCAAATATACATTTAAAGGAATTTCCATATTTTAATTCGCAACTGTGAGTGGTCCCTAGGATAGTGATATGATATGAATCTCATAATGAAACACACGCACGGCCCATATAAAGCAAAGTATTTTGAGTGCCCACAGAGCACAAGCAGACTTTCCTGCAGGAGTCTGCCTTCTGTGACAGAAACAAAAATCAGGGGACAAAGCTGGATGTGGCTGGTACAGTGAGACCAGAAGGCCAAACAGGTAAATTCAGGCAACATTAGGAAATCAAAGGGAAAACACAAATAGGCATAAGAACATAAGAACTTCTTATGCCCTGCTGGATCAGGCCACGGGCCCATCTAGTCCAGCTTCCTCTATCTCACAGTGGCCCACCAGGTGCCTAAGGGAGCTCAGTAGACAACAAGATGCTTGCATCCTGTTGCCACTCCCTTGCATCTGGCATTCTGAAGTAGCCTACTATTAATGTAAGGAGGTTGTACCACCTAACATGGTATATAGCCCACAATGGACCTTTCCTCCAAAAATTTGTCCAGTCCCCTTTTAAAGGCATCTAGGCCAGATGCCATTACCACCTCCTGTGGCAAAGAGTTCCATAGCTTAATTACCTGCTAGGTAAAAAAGTATTTCCTTTTATCTGTTTTAACTCTCCCAACACTCAATTTCAGTGGATGTCCCCTGGTTCTGGTATTGTGAGAGAGAGAAAAGAACATCCCTCTATCGACTCTATCCCTCCCGTGCATGATTTTGTATGTCTCAATCATGTCTCCCCTCAGGTGCCTTCCAGACTGAAGAGCCCCAAACGCTGCAGTCTTTCTTCGTAAGAAACATGAAGTCCCATAATCATTTTTGTCGCTCTCTTCTACACCTTTTCCAGCTCCACTATGTCCTTTTTGAGATGTGGTGACCAGAACTGTATACAATACTCTAGATGTGGCCTTATCATCGATTTGTACAATGGCATGATAATATTGGCTCAACCCCTTTTTTAATTACCCCAAGCATGGAATTGGCCTTCTTAATTGCTGCCTCACACTAGGTGGACACCTTCATCGAGTTGTCCACCAGCACCCCAAGATCTCTCTCCTGAGCTGTCAGAGACAACTCAAAACCCATTAGCCTAAATGTGAAGTTTTGATTTTTTGCCCCAATGTGAATCACTTTGTCTACATTGAAACACATCTGCCATTTTGCTGCCCATTCCCATAACGTGGAGAGGTCCTTCTGGAGCTCTTCACAATCCCTTCTGGTTTTTACCACCTGGAAAAGTTTTGTGTCATCTGCGCACTTGGCCACCTCACTACTTATGCCTGTTTCCAGGTCATTTATGAACAAGTTGAAAAGCACCAACCCCGAGACAGATCCTTGGGGCATTCCGGTTTTCACCTATCTCTACTGTGAAAATTTCCCATTGACTCCCACTCTCTGTTTCCTGGCCCTCTGGAATTCTGAATCCATAAGAGGACCTGCCCTCTTATTCCCTGACTGTGAAGTTTCCTCATCAGCCTTTGGTGCCAAACACTTTCTGAAAATCCCGCTATATGATAGCCACAGGTTCTTCCACATCTACGTGCCTGTTGACCTTTTCAAAGAATTCCATAAGGTTTGTGAGGCAAGACCTACCCTTACAGAAGCCATGCTGATTTTCCTTCAGCAACACTTGTTCCTCTACCTGTTTTAGGATTTTATCTTTGATGAGGCTTTCCACCATCTTACCCGGAACAGACGTTAGGCTGACCGGCCTGTAGTTTCCAGGGTCCCCCCTTCTCCCTTTGTTAAAGATTGGCGTGACATTGGCTATCCTCCAATCCTCTGACACCATGGCTGTTTTAAGGGACAAGTTGCATACTTTAGTTAAGAGATCAGCAACTTCGTTCTTTAGTTCCTTGATAACTCTTGGTTGGATGCCATTGGGGCCTGGTGACTTATTTATATTTAATTTACCAATTTGATCTAAAACATCTTCTTTAGTAACCATAATCTGACTTAATTCCTTAGTTAGGAGAGGCCGTTTGGGCAGCAGTATCTGCCCAAGGTCGTCTGCCGTGAAGATGGATGCAAAGAATTCATTTAATTTCTTTGCAATCTCCAAGTCCCCTTTTATCTCCTCTCTCCCTCCCTCACCGTCCAGCGGGCCGACCGTCTCTCTGGCAGGTTTCTTGCTTCTAAAATATTTGAAGAAGCTTTTATTGTTCCCCTTTATGTTGCTGGCCATGCATTCCTCAAAGTCTTCCTTGGCCTCCCGTATCACCCTCTTACATGTCTTCTGCCAGAGTTTCTGTTCCTTTTTATTCTCTTCATTTGGGCAAGACTTCCATTTCCAGAAGGAAGCTTCCTTGCTCTTTGCAGCATCTTTCACTTCTCTCACATCTACAGTCAGCCATGTAGGCACCCTCCTTGATGTAATTGAGCCCTTCTTTCTTTGTGGTATACACATCCATTGGGCCTCTACTACTGTTATTTTAAACAGCCTCCACGCAGCCTGGAGAGACTGGACACTTTTTACCTTCCCTTTCAATTTCTTTCTAACTAGCCTCCTCAACTGAGGGAAATCTGCCCTTTGAACGTTGAGGGTTTTTGTGTCAGATTTGCTCTGCACTCTTTCCTGGATATGCAAGGTGAAACCAATCCCAGCATGGTCATTGTTCCCCAATGGCTCAGTAACACATCCCTAACTAGGTCCCAAATACCACTCAAATCCAGAATCACCTGTCGTCCGGTGGGCTCCATGAGTAGCTGCTCTAAGGCACAGTCATTTAACACATCAAGAAATCCAGCCTCTCTTTCTTGAGCAGAGCACCAGTTGACCCAGTCGATATTAGGATAATTGAAGTCCCCCATGAACCCTGTCTTTCTTGGTCACCACCCTGATTTATTTCTTCATTTCAAGGTCCCCTTCAAGTTTTTGATCTTGACCACTAGACAGGATTAATAGATACAGATTGCTTTCATTTACCAATTAGACACAAAACAAGATAGTTTAGATTAAAACTGGGCCACAACTTTACTGAACAATTCTGCAATGGGTCCTATCTAAGTTTCCTCCACTTATTCAGAGTAGATTCTTACCATGGTTCCTCCATTTTTGAGCAACCTTATCAGATTGAGACAGAGTGCCTATACCTTTATCTATTGTACAGAAGTGTGAATTTGGGCAGGTGCAGCTCATCATGGAAGGGTTTCAAAAGCTGCATCTGCCCAAATTCCCTCTTCTATACAATGGTTGAAGGTATAGAAACTCTGTCCCAGTTTGTATCTGGTAACCCTAACCATGGCTCCAAGATCATTCACTCTCTCACCCCTTGGAATGTTGAGGAAGGTCAAGGTTCCCTGGGCCCCGCTCTCAGCACCATTTTCTCAGGATAACTTTGCCACATTTCATCACACTTCCCTGCTGGGCAAGCTTGGGGGCCACCTTGAGGTTTGAAACCAATTTGCCTCTGGATACTGAAATTTTCTGTTAACTTGTACATCCATGTTGATCTTGCCACAGGGGCTACTAGGGCAGCTTAGCTTCACCCCCAGCACCTTCCAGTGACAAAGTTCTACAGAGCCTGCTGCAGATCCCCCAAAACAGGGATCTTCAGACTTTTTGGTATGGTGTATGTGACATGGAGTCGAGAGCCAGAAAATAAATAAGGTACATACCATGCCTAAACCCTGCTTGTTCTGGACCTAGATATTTTGCTTGTTAATCCAAGAGATAAGTTTATTAAATAAATACTTCGCATAAACCTTCCCCACAACCAATAATAAACTTATGGGTCTGTAATTTGTTGGCTGGTTATAATCTCCTTTTTTATATATATAGGGACTACTGCTGCATGGTTCCAAACTTTAGGCATTTTCCCCGTTCCGTTGATCACTGTAAACATAGGGGCAAGTATTGAAGATCACTCATCGTGATGAAATGATATTGAACGAAATTACATTATGTGAAAACCTACCATATAGGAAAGGTCTTATTAATGGGCAGCCCAATCCTAAATTGGGCAGGAGCAGGCAGACCAACGGGCTTGCACTGCATTCTGTCCAAGGTTGGAAGTAGTTGGAGCTCACCACGGGGCAAGGGGATATTGGTCCTCCTACCCCATGATAAGCCCAGGCAGCCCAATGGGGCTGCTGGGACCTGTGCCAGCTGGATTGGGGCCACATGGCCCAGAAACAGGGGTTAGTATCTGGTGTATCTGCCAGATTGAACTTAGCCAGGACGGGGGTGGCTTGCTTGATAGCACATTTGCGACAGCAGGGCACTTTTCGGGTGGTGCCTTTAGGCAGCTCAAGTTTGAGCCAAAAAATACTTCTTGGTTCTGAAAAGGAAAAATGGTGACTCTGCTGACAAATTAGAAGGTACAGTGTCTTGGTCTAGATTTTAACTAAAACCATTGATCTTTAGAAATTATAGTGCACAGCCACCAGAAATACATCAAAGTTCAGGGCAGAATGCAGGAAATTAATTTCATTTCCTTCTTTTCTTCTTCTGTAGCAATGCTGTTCATCTTTCAAATAAATGCCAGACACAATAATAGCAAAATATTGCTTGGTATTATTCATTTCAGTATATATAAAACTTATATGAAGGAATGACATTTTTAAGCCTCTCTCTGTCTCTCAGAGAGAGAGAGAGAGAGAGAGAGAGAGAGAGAGAGAGAGAGAGAGAGAGAGAGAGAGAGAGAG